>CAUYRT010039346.1:0-15128 GCA_963574885.1 Lepilemur ruficaudatus | reverse complement strand
CAAAGCATATGAATTTTTCTGTAGCCTGCCTTCCTTCCTCCTTTATGCAAATAAAACCAAGAACTAGCGTCCCAATATGTTAAACCTGAATTCCATTGCTGAAAGATTTGAGAAAGCAATTTCATCTATAGAGATAAAATTTTGGAATCATTCAAGATTTGACATTGTTCATTCATAAAAATTACCGTATTATTTGTCTTGATAGTTTCCTTTTTATTTGAAATAGAGGAAAACACACAAAAGCATACATATGCATACACACATGCACACAGATTCACCACAATGTTTATGAAAGGATAGGCATTGCCCACTGGATCATTCAGCTTCATTGGATGAATACAATGCAGATACTTTAAAAATAATTTTGAATAATTTCAAATGATACTGAAAAATCATTATGGTATTTTGTTATTGAAAAAAGTCAACTCAGTTTCTTTTTAACTCTTTTTTTAAATTAAATTTTATTTTTTAAATTTTTTATTTCAGGATATTACAGGGTACAAATGTTTACATGCATTGCCTTTGCCCACCTGAGTCAGAGCTTCAAGTGCTTCTGTCCCACTGCACCCATTAGGTGTGAATATACCCACCCCCAACTGAGTTTCATATGTCGTATGTGTGTAGATATATAAAAAAATCAGGTAATTATATATAAATATATATGAATAATAAATATATATTTATGTATTTACCCTTACAGTTGTATACATTTTTATATCTATATAACTGAAATGCATAAAAATAATAAAATAAGTTATCTGTATGTTAAAAGATGATGAGGATTTTCATTTTACTTTATTTTCTATTGAAATTATTTTATATTTAAAATAAAAAATTATAATATCCAACATCATGCCAATATTATTTGTTTAACATCAAAATGATATGAAATAACATCTATACTTTTTTTTTCTTTTTTTTTTTTTTGAGACAGAGTCTCACTCTGTTGCCCAGGCTCCCCAGTAGCTTGGACTACAAGCATGTGCCACCATGCCTGCCTAATTTTTTCTATATATTTTTAGTTGTCCAGCTAATTTCTTTGTATTTTCAGTAGAGATGGGGTCTCGCTCTTGCTCAGGCTGGTCTGGAACTCCTGAGCTCAAGCGATCCGCCCACCTTGGCCTCCCAGAATGCTAGGATTACAGGCGTGAGCCACCGCGCCCGGCCAAATCTATACTTTATGCTAGTCACCTGAATCTGTCTGAATCAATTGGCACTGAATAACTAATTTAATACATTTCTTGTGAATGCAGAATATTGAATGTGATCTCCTTTAAGGTATTATCATGTGATAAATTCTCCTAAAATATCTAATCCTCTCAAGCATTTTACATTCATCAACTTCATTTTCAGGTCAAAATTTTAACCTATTTTCACATATTTCTTCTGAAGCTTTAATCTCTGCAAAACCCATCTTTAAATTAGGAGAAAAATGTAGAAGAATGAAGAGTAGCAACAACTGAATTTAATTTATTTTTATGTCAATTCGCAAAGAAAACAGTTCTGATTTTAGCTAAATGGAGGGTTTTCTTGTGTTTTCTGTTTGTTTATTTTTTAATCTACTTGGATCACACAGTGAAAATTTACTTGGAATTTTCACTCAGTTCCCACAATATTACCATGTATCCTTTGAGCTGTTGGCAAAATGGATCCAGTTTATGAAGTCATTTCTTTTATACTGAGCTTTTTCCTGACATATATATTTAGATAAATTAGAAAGCAAAAGCAATACCCGCTGTGTTGAATATCTTTAATAGCATGGTTGAAATTTGTAATTTGAAATTCCTAAGTTCAAAGAACATTTATCTACAGTTTGATTTTACGCTTGAAACTTCCTGAGCTTCACAGCACTTTGTGAAAAAATTAGGAGAAAAAATACTTCTTCCTATCATTCATAGCAATTTTTCTTATACTTCAGTAAAATATACAGTAAAATGTATTTCCTTATTTTAAAGGAAAATAAAAACATTGTGCCCTCTTAATATTGCCATATTTTTTTCATTATGTGACTTAACCAGGCATAAATTCATATGCTTATAGTCTTATACAAATACACTTTCAGAGCAAATTTTGGAGTAAATACAATTTCACAAAATGAATACATTTATTTTAAAAACATTAATTTGAACAATGATGTTTTTTTACTGAACCTAAACCAGAATGTTGTGTTTAAGAACAAAGATGTAACCACTGTTGAGTTTCTGCTTAATCTGGTTATATTTGTGCTTTGATATTACTAATACTAACACAGAGAAATCTTATTTGCAAAAAAATATTTATATAATTTAAAATATTTTCAAAGCTTCTTTTGTATTGAAACACTAAGAAAAGCAGAACTCATTCTTACCCAATTTTTTGCAAGAGACCAATGCTTGTATTCAAATTTTAAGTCACAACCCAAATAGTTATAGGCACTATAAATTGTCAACATTTTTTGGGGGAGTGATCTGTTGACTGGAATGAGATTTTAAATAAAAAACTTGGCTGTTGAAATCCAATGACTGTACCAAAACAAGCAAGAATAGTTTAAAACATTTAGATTAGAATCTGAATAAAAAGTAATGTATATCACATTATTTATAAGAATACATATTACGATGTATATATTTACAAATATACTTTATATCACTTAGAATACATATTTACAGAAATGTATATTCTTTGATATATATTTTTATGTACATATTTATTCAAAAATAATGTATAGGCCGGGCGCGGTGGCTCACGCCTGTAATCCTAGCACTCTGGGAGGCCAAGGCGGGCGGATAGCTCAAGGTCAGGAGTTCGAGACCAGCCTGAGCAAGAGTGAGACCCCGTCTCTACTAAAAATAGAAAGAAATTAATTGGCCAACTAAAAATATATGGAGAAGATTAGCCGGGCATGGTGGCACATGCCTGTAGTCCCAGCTACTTGGGAGGCTGAGGCAGAAGGATTTCTTGAGCCCAAGAGTTTGAGGTTGCTGTGAGGTAGGCTGACGCCATGGCACTCACTCTAGCCTGGGCAACAGAGCGAGACTCTGTCTCAAAAAAAATAAAATAAAATAATGTATAGATCTCTAAGACTCTGTTCATCTTCCATTTATTCTTGGACTCCAATTTCAGCAACTCTAACTTAGAGTATCACAACGATAATTTTCTTCTCCTGGCTCCTTCCCTTATCATTATTGATGTATATCTTATTCCCTGCTATAACATGGTGAGCTATACATGTGTTGAATTTCAAAAAAAAAATTAGCCGAATTTTGTTTTTCTATACAGTAAAAATATTCTATATATAGAATTGATTAGAACTATTAATTTGTCTGTGACTATTGAAGACTAATCAGTGATTATACCAATCATCTGGTCAATATTGGCTAACTCATTCAAACTCAGTCTGTTAAAATGAGATGCTCCACCATACATGAGTGAAAACTTCTTGGTGTACCAGATCTCTCTTTTCTTTTCACAAAAAAAAGGCCACTGTTTCTGAGTTTCTCTACTTTATCTTCCACTGGAATTAGCTGATTGATTTTTATTTTCAGGACACTTGGACAGCTTTGCTTTGTTTTGTTTTTTGGTATTTATGAACTAATTTGCTTTTCTTGTGACGATCATTTAAAATAAAGGAAGAAGTACACTTAAGATTCGTGCATTTCACTTTATGGAAATTTTATTTCCAAAGGGATACAAAAGAACTAGATACAAACGTTCAAAATTAGTTATAATTATACCTTTTGATGTATTTGGGTAGTACTTTTGTTCTGATCTCCAAAATGCATCAAAATAGGATGAAATGAGAGAGGATGGATGAAAGAATGGATATGTGATCTACCAATGTGATAAGGCAAGTTGATTTAAAGGTAAATGGTGGAATGTCTGGGATATATAGGTATATACGGTGTTCACTGCATTTTTTCAACTTTTCTGGTGTTAAAATTTTTATAATCAGAAAGTTGGAGGAATAAAACCAAAAAGGAATATAAACTTTCATTAACATTTCTGACTAAATAAATTATATTGCAAAGTATGACTTTTTAATATAGCAACATCCCTTTAATAGTTTTCTCTCTCTCTGTCTCCCTCTCTCTTTTTCTCTCTCTCCCCTCTTTCTTGCCCCACCAAAGCTCCACTCCGACTTAGACAAGGGAGAGGGCACTGTTAAATACACCCTCTCAGGAGATGGCGCTGGCAGCGTTTTTACTATTGATGAAACCACAGGGGACATTCATGCAATAAGGAGCCTGGATAGAGAAGAAAAACCTTTCTACACTCTTCGTGCTCAGGCTGTGGACATAGAAACCAGGAAGCCCCTGGAGCCTGAATCAGAATTCATCATCAAAGTGCAGGATATTAATGACAATGAACCAAAGTTTTTGGATGGACCTTATGTTGCTAGTGTCCCAGAAATGTCTCCTGTGGGTGAGTAGGCAAAACAAAATTCTGTCAGATGCTACAAGACCTCTTCAATATTTATTTTTTTCAGGTTGATATAAATATCTTACTTGTAACCCAAAAGATTATTCTTCAACTGTAGAGGAAACAATTATTTTTATTTATTCTTTTTTTCCTGTTTTGCTTTCTGTTGCATTATGAAGATAATCACAAGAATATATAGCGTTCTTTACTATTTTCCAACCTGTGCATTTAACTGAACCCATAGAATCCATTTGCACATTAAGTACAAAATTCATTTTGCATTGAAATTGACTGTCGTCACAACTATAGATACCTATACAGTGCTGGAAATAACTACCACACATCACTAATACCAGATAGTAATTTTTAGCTCAAAGTAAATTATTAATATCTAAAGCCTACATTGCATCTGACCTAGAAGTGGTCCAGAAAAGGGTGCATTGCAAGGGTGATACTGTTTCCTTTGTGGGTATAATTAACCCATAGTTGCCATGCCAACAAACCAAAGAGCAAATAATATTGTGAAGTCATTATTAAAATAAGTTTGCAATTAGAATATAGTAGCATCATCATCCTTAAAAGTTAAGTTTGACATAAATTTACATTTCAATATGAACCAAAATTTTCAAAGTCCTATAATACGTACTATACAAGGTCAGTAAGTTAAGGATTCCAGTTTTAACAATAATTTTAAATTATAATTTTTATTCCTCACTCACCATTGCTAATTTCTCAATTTATTTCAAAGTGACTTCTGTTTTTTTATCACATTTGAAAGATAAAGCTACTCATTACGTATGGGTTAAGACTTGAAACTCTCTCGTGTGAGCCATTGCTAGTATTTCCTGAGTCTGACGTGTCTCAGAGGGCTTCTGCTGCCCCTACAACCATCCAGGACATGCAATGAACACTGTGCGTGCTACCCTGAGGGCAGAAGCAGGTTGGTGGCTGTAGAAGCTGTCACATGGATTTACTACAAATGCACTTGAAATTGTGTATGTGACCTTATCAGGCATTGAAAGACCATATTCTCTCCTTGAACTGAGAAATCAGCTCAAAGTAGTTCACTTAGATTTCAAATTTTAATGTGCACACCCAGGGCTGCAAATCTGTTATTAAGTTTTTGCTACAATTTTTGACTTGCCTCTTTTATACAGTGTTATAATTGCTAGAGGTTTAGAAATACAACTGGGAAGAAGCCTGTCTCATCAGAAATTAGTCTCTGAAAATGGTGGAGGCTATTTTAAAATTGTACCATGACTTTACAGGAGGGTGGGAAAGGTAGCACTCTGAGAAAAAGCAAGGCTTTTAAGAAGACATGCTATTTAATAGATAACTAGTTTAACTCAGCGTCTACTTCACGTAAAATGGAAATATTGACATTAATTTATGACCTCAGTGACTCTTTACTACCAAAATAGCATTCTTAAAGCAAATACACATATCCTTCTACGGTATTAGAAAATTCTGTTTTATTAGATAAACAATTAGGTTTTTTGCTGTGCTGATTAAAAGAAAGAGTGGGGCTATAGTGTCAAAGCCCTTGTACAGAGGTATCCAAAGAAAGAAATATGTCTGGGAAATGAGAAGATAGGTAAGTGGGAAAACAAAGTAGTTCCAGTTTTTGAGGTATTGGGGTGGGGCATAATTTATTATGCTGTCATAAGATATTGGAAAGATCCATGAAAAAATAAGTTCTTTAAAATGTTTTGCCATATGCAAAACACTGAAACACTGAAATTTCCCATTGGTTATTTAAGAGACTCCAGTTAATACTTAAATTGATTTTCAATGCACCACCTTCTCTCCATCTTCTTTTTTTTATTTTTAATAACGGAAAAATATTTCGTTTGAATGTGAAACTGTATCACATGGTATGAGTTCATATATTCTTGGACTACGTTTATATAATATGCACTTTTCAAATAGATACAAAGAGATAAAACACTATGAATTAATGTTAAAAATTAAGTATCTATCATGCATTACTTTATCATTCCCAAAAATCCCATCTATGCACGTAACCGCAAAAGATACAAAAGATCTAGTTAGTCTTGTGTTATCTGTTCTTTCTGCTTTTACGTGACGAACTTAACCTAACCAACTACTGTGCATCCAGAACTTACAATTCTGTTCCTAGAGAACGTGAACTCCATTCTCAAGTGTACTCTTCTTACCAGACGGAAATGGTTCACTGCCCTAACAATCTAAAAGATTACTATTTTCTCTATTTCCTTTTCCCATGCAATCTAGGCAATCCTACCTCTGTATAATTTTCCTTTTAATATTAAAATAATCTTTAATCAAGACCAGATGGAACTTTGTATGGTGTATTGACAGTATAGCTGTTGTTGCAACAGATCTCACCTTTGGTTGTAGACATCCACATTTGAGGTATTCTCCAGGAAATAATTTTTCTTTCCCAGTAAGTGAAAATATTACCATTTCATTTTAAATAAAGGGAAGAATTGAGCGATTTAAAAATACACATAGTGAAACAACTTATTTGTAGTACAAAACAGAAGATGAAGAAATATTGAAAAATTGAAAGTGTATTATGCAAATGTCAATTTAACAATAATGGATTATACGTCTGGAACTATGAGGAACACATAAACCTGCAATGAAAATTAACTAAAGTGAAAATCCCAGGGAAGATAAGTGTACCAAGAGATAATTGTGGTGAGGGTCAAGATTTCAAGCTTATAACACTATGGAATATATATATATAATTCCCTAAAGTTGAAGAAAATTCTAGTGACTCTATGAATTGTTTCAGAGAAAGGTCACTCTGTTACTAACTTCTGCTACAACCAATATGCCATGACAGTAATATTCAGAGATAAAGTACTTTTCCTCTGACCTATGGAAATTACTTAATGATCCAGATATTCCCCACTCAAAGCTACTCCTTGGAGACAAATTTGGACTTTATGAATGTGGTCTTAATTCTTTAAGATCACTAGAGTAACAGTGAAATACAGTTATGTGCCTTCTTTAATATCTGATGATTAAGCATCAGTAGAATATGCAGTTTAAGTTACTTCTCCTAGAGTGCTGACAGGTTTAGAGTGTTTAAATCCATATTCACATTTGTATTATCATCCTCTGCCTGAGCTAAGGCATCTTGAGGCAGCTGGTTGGACTATTTATAACTACGTTGTAGTCTATGTCAATTGTGAATCATGATTTATGTAGTAAAAACTTACCATTTCCTAAGCAATAGCCAGGTGCCTGACAATCTAACTAGAGAGTTTTATTCCCTATTTTATTTAACCCTTATAATAACCTTTAGTAGTATCATTTACAGTTGTTTTGTTTTAATGTGAAAACTTACCTGCTATGTATAAGAAAGTAGGAATCATTCCCAGGCTTTTTAGAACAAAGTTGATCACAATATCTTATAGTGTTTTTCTAGTGCTGGTGGCTCCTGAGACTTTGGGAAACTTTTAGCTTTCAATCTTAGATGACTTGGTTAAGAATCCGGAATGTTTATATCATATTAATTATATTATATTACATAATTTGAAGTTGTAGGTCCCTGCGTAAAACAAAATCTGAGGAATAGGTATCTCCTATCCACTATCTTAAAGAAAAGTCTAGTGAAAGTTTAAATAAAACAAGGTACACATAAAAGAAATTAAGCCATAGGCTTAATAAATACAATTAACAAGTATCCCTTTGGTCTTTTTTTCCTGGACTCTATTTTGTTTTACATGAAGTTTGGAGAGAAATGCTAAGATGAAATTTTGGTAGAGTTTTTTTAGAGATTATCAACAAGAGAATATTTTCTACATGGCCATATTTAAATAGTCTAACTCCAGGAAGGAAATAGTCCAGACTGTGACTATATATTAATTTATTAAATCATTATTGTAATTTAGAAACATATATAAATCTCCACACTTTCTTATCTTCACAGAGTTTCCACAGAAAAACCAAGAAATAATAAAGTAGATGTATTCTCTTATCCCATGAGCCAGCCATGATTACAGAGAGCAGATCAAAGAGCATGGTAGAAAGAAGTGAACTATCATCAGTTTAAATCTATGCCCCACAAGCAGAGTTTTCTTCAGGAGAGTTGGGGACAGAATGTTGACTATTTATTTTCTACGCATAAAAACATTCTGTTTGTATAACCAAAATATAATCTTCAAAACCATGAAATTAGTATTAATGCATTATTACAATCTTATCCCTAGACTCCATTCTAGCCTCATCACTTGTTTCAATAATGTCTTATACAACAAAAGTTCGAGTTCAAAATCACACATTGTATTACAGTGTCAGGTCTCTTGTTTTCTTCAATCTGGAACAGTTCCTTACCCTATCTTGGCTTTCCTAACATTTTTGGAAATTTCTGGCAGGTTATTTTTTTAGAACGTTCCTCTCATTTTGAGTTTGTATGACATTTCCTCATGTATGAATTAAGGATATTCATCTTTGTTAGGAATATAAAAGAAGCAATTCTGTGTTCCTCTCATTGTAGCCTGCCTGATGGACCATGGTTTTGATTTGTTTCATTACTGATGTTTTTGTTTATTACTTGATGAAAGTTGTGTATGACTTCTCCATAGCTGCACAAAACACTGGGCAGAACCTTAGCAGTACACAGCAGCAGTGTCTATTTTCTCACAGGGGCATGAGTATCAGGAGTGCCACTACTGGGTACCTCTGGCTCAAGGTTTCTCAAGAGGTTGCAGCCAAGATGTTGGTTGGGGTTGTGTTCCTACCTAAAGGCTGAATTAACAGGAGGGAGAAATCTACTTCCCTGTGAGATTATTGGTAAATTTCAGTTCCTTGCTACATGAACCTCCCAGGCTTATATAATAACATGGTGACCGGTTTCCCCCAGGATGAGATATCCAAGAAAGATCTAGAGAAGAGGGAAAGGGAGAACACTTCTGATCAAAGCCAGAGTCTATAACCTCATTTAAAAAGGAATGTCCCACCACTTCTGCCATATTCTAATTGTTAGAAATAAGTCCAGCTTACATCCACAGAATAGGATTACACAAAAGCATGAATACAAGGAAGCCGGGATCATTGAGGGCCTTCATACAGTCTGCCTATCACAGTCTGCTCTTTGGTCCCCAGTGATTCATGTTGCTCTCTGATGCAATATATTCTTAGCCCCTTCCTAGCATCCCTAAATCTCATCCGATTATGGCATCAGTTCAAAGTGCAGAAACTCATCATATAAATCAAGTTCAGGGAGGCACCTTATGTTTAGTTCTCCTTAACCTGTAGACCTGTGATACTAATGAGGCCAGTTATTTACCACATGCACATTCAGAATACAATGGTGAGATTCCCATGAGATAACTTGTACAGACATTTCTGTTGAGAAGTGGGAAAAGTTCAGCAAATAGGAGTTGCTGGTATAACATAATTCTACAATCCAGGTGGTAAATGTTAAAAGTCATTTGATTAGATTCAATGCCTGTGAATAATAATCCATGACTCTCAATTTCACCCTCTAAGCCCTTGTTTTTTTTGAGCTATTCTTCCTTTTTCATTAATTTGCACTTGTACTTAAAATAGTATGTGAGTGTGGAACTTATTAAGAGTTCACACCTCTTTGTTAAAGAGGCCAACTACTGTTTCCTAGCTGTGTGTATTTGTATAGGATATTTGTCCTACTTGTGCTTTGATTTCCTTACCTGCAAGTGAGGAGTAATAATAACCCTTTATTCTCAGGGTTATTGCAAGTAACAAGGAAAAAAATCCATGTTTACCATTTGCCACAATCCCTAGGGAGAAGTACAGTCAATAAATAGGGAAGGGTCCTGGTAAGAGTTTGATAATCATTCTCGGGAGACTAGCAAGAGAAAGCCTGAATGGTGGAGGTTCCAGCTAATTATCTTCTTTCCTTTTTTCATACAGTCACACCCTTTGACATAGGAGTTCAATATTTTCCACTGTCCTATCTACAAATCTAACTAAGGTTATTGAAAAAACTGAATAGACTTGTATCCCAACTTCCATTTTCTTTGGTGTCGAGGACTCTTTTACCTTAATGTGTGGAGACAAGCTGTTGATTTGTAAGAAACACCAATTATCAGATTCCGCTTTTGCTTCACAATCTGCTGAGATGCTTTAACACATTTGATGAAACTGAGCAAGGCCTGGGGATGCCTCCTGTGTCAGTCGTGAAGTGTCCACAGCACACGGCATGGCAAAACCATTTGCAGGGCCATAGGATGTTATGACTGTGTGTTTAGGGAGCATTTCATTTATCTGTTTGATTCCTGTGTTTTTATTAGCGGTGCAATTGCAAAGGAATGCTATTGACAGTTTTTGTGTGGCCTTGAGAGAAGAGTATGAATTGTTTCAGAGGCAGCACAGAGTGTCCCTAAACATAAACCATGCTGTATTGATAGTTGCTTTAGCAGCCACTGATCAGCCATAAATGTTAAAAATTAACAAGAATTCCTTTTTTTCTAAACCGCCAAATGACTCTAAGCATTAAATATATTTTAGCAGCAGTCGCTTCTCGGCCACGGAGTGGTTCAAAACATTAAACATATTTTCAAAGTATTACTCCTTCCCCAGCCTCCAAGTGGTTGTAAACATTAAATATGTTTTATAAAAACTGCTTTGCCAGCTACTGGCAGGATAGCTATGAACATCATTTTTCTTTAAAGTTGCCTTCCAGCTGCGGGACTGTTTCTCCTTATTTGCTCTATTCTATTTACATTTTGTACACAAAAGCAGGCAAGAGGCTACCTTGGCCCAATTGTCTCTTGCTTTATGACAAGTGATCATGGGAGAGCAGTTGCACCTCTATAAAACCCTGCTGGCCACAGGAGCTTGCTGAGGTTCAATTGCTGGTACTAGATATTCCACAGAGACACCAGCTCTGTCTTCCAAAATAATTTTTGTTTATTTTTCATTGTGTAATGTGTTGAGGTATAAAGACGGGCATGGGCTAATATCAGTATTAAGAAAAATAGCTTCAGGTAACCAGATGCTAATGGATTCTACCCATCAATCTAGGTAAAAGTATTCCATGAAGTAAACAGACTCCATGAAAAGTAAAATGGGAGGACTAGTAAATCAATGGGGTCTTTAACCCATGCTTGATTAAGAACTTGAAATTCTCTGGAAATCATCCAGTGTGGCAACTGCATGTAATTCAAAGACAATGAAGAGTATGTCATTATGTAGACATCTGTCTAGAATTTAACCCAGAAATCTCTCCATTTTAGCCAAGTTCATGATGGAAACCAAATGTATCACCTCAGTAAATTGCAAAATGAATCAGCTCTATCATCCCACAGTAATTCATCATCAAGCCCAATAATTAATTACTCAAAAGTTTCATTTCTACAGAATCCAAGTGTTTTCCAAATTGTGTAATTTTATCTTGCCAAATGTGTTACTCTAGGTGCTCAACAGATTCTAACACTAGTCAGATACTATGTGATAGGCACACTTTAGGCACTGGTGTAGAACAGTGAGCAAAAAAACACAAAAATTCCTGCTCTTGGGAAGCTTTCATTCCAAAGGTCTCCTGTAGGGCTGCAAACTCCATTCTGTGGGCTAAATTAAACACACCATCTGTTGTTATTGGAACAGTTACATTCTTTTATTTCTGTATTATCTATGGCTGCTTTCACACTAGAATGGCAGAGTTAGCAACAGAGACCACATGACCCTCAAAAACTAAAACATTGAATATCTGGTCCTTTACGGAAATGTATGTTGACCCATGATATGGTGAACTGAGTATGAGGGGGAGATTAAGGCCAAAATTTTATAGAGACCTATAAGGAAAAAGAGTGTTTCTCCCCTAGGAAATATTGATACCGCCTCCAAAAGAAAACAATAATAAATAAATGGCAGGACCAAATGTAAAACAAAATAAAAGCAAGTGCCACACTAATATGTTGCAGCATAAAATTGGATATTCCCAGTTAGTCCCTGCTGAAAGTTTTGATTTGGCTTTATTATAGTCACTTAAACACTATTTTCAAGTATTAAGCATTCATGATAAAATATTTTTTCCTTTTAATTTTTAAAATTCCCCTACAAAAATGATTCTTCTCACAATTATGTACCTTTACTTTTTAAATTAAAACTAAAAGTAAAAGGATAAACTTTACATTGGATTGAAACATTCCTTTCCCATCTTCCTTTCTTAGGATTCATAATTGGTTGCCTCATTGAGATATAAGTTGAAAAAAAAATGGAAAATTGCTGAAAGCAACTTAAAAACTCACCAAATATTAATATTTACTACCAAATGAGTATTGCAGAAAACTTCCTCAGAAAATAAGATAAGAGTGAAGGCATCAGAGTTGGCACTGTTGTCATTTCTGACCAAGAAACTGAACACTTGAAAATTAAAAATCAGAGGCTACAATTGTACAAATAATTAACAAAACTGAACAAAAAATATGGTGCAATTTGTTTAATTGGCAAAGGCACTGGAAGAAAAAGAAAGCATGTCAATTAAACTGTCAACCATGTTAATTTTTCCTCTGAGAAAAACATTGTAATAGGATAATTTCATGAAATGCTTTGATGGCCTGAAGTTGCCAAAATAGGATTAGCTACTGCAGAATTCAAATGAAATAAGAAAGCAACTGGTAGCTGCTTGAATAACCAAAGATTTTTATTTCATACCTTTTTTTTCTTTCTCTTTTTGCCTGTGTTTAATCAAGTAGTATCTATGCTATTTGACAGTGAAATGATTCATACTGAAAACATTAATGATATAGGAATTTAGTAGAAACTTCACTATAAGATTAAAAAAATACACTTCCATTTTCACTAAACTCTTTGAAAATGTAATAACAATTTCTGAAATAATTTGTCATCTTCACATAAGTAATATTTTTCCTAACATTAAGTGCTTATTTAGCTAAAGGCTAGAATTAGAAGAAACTTACTCATATGAATATGTTTACATTTCTACTGCCAAATATATTCACTCAGTATTTAAACCAAGGTCTCTTTTATTTATTGTTCTCATTGCTGCCTGTTAGTTAGAAATATTTTATAATTTTACAAGGTCATGTAAATTTTACTACCTGTATTTCTTTTTCTTGTTTGTTTAGAAAAATAAGCTGGTATATACCTAAGCTGACAAATAATTCTAAATGTTGGAAATACAAATGTTACTATGAAGAATTCACTTTCTAATAGGTTTCAGCTTTGTACACATGGTTGTTTAAATATATAGAAATTCTATTTTATATTTTTTAAAATATGGTTTGAATTTTAACTTATGGGCATATTTTTTTAAAATATCACCTAAATTACAAATAAAGTGCCACTAACTTGGAGGAAGCCACGTACTTTTCTCCCTAATGTGATAAAGCAGGATGGGGTTATGATTAGTTGTCTTTATTTCTGAATAATGATTCAATATTCATTTAAATATTCAAAGCTCACACACACAAACACACACTCACTACTCTGAGGGGTTGGAAGATGGAGAAATAAAACACACTTGTTCACACATACAGAGAAGCAATATGTAAAATCTAATTTTAATCTTAGTGATAGGAGGAGGAGTCCCAAAAATCTAAAAAAAAAAAAAAAAAATCCTAAAGATTTTGGATTAGCTAACCTGTGTAGTTAAATAGATATTTTGTTGCCAATCAATATGCCTGAACCAAAATTACAGCAATGAAAATAATTATCATTATTATCACTTAGTGATAAAAATAATATTTATGTGCTCAACAGTATTAACAATAGAATCTAATTAAATGATATGCAGCTAAGAGCAGGATGGAAGTACAGCTTATGTCATATCTTAGAATTCTTTTCCATTAATGTCAATTTAAGAAATGAGAGTTATTAGAATTTCAATGTCATTAATTCATTTATAATTGATGTCTATTTGGTTACAATTTTTTCCACAGATATTGTCAGAGACGTCACGTTGTGACTCTCATCAAGTCTCCAAGAAACCAAGTTTCTGTAATACCTAATTTTTATTCTTAAATTTAATCTATATAGCATTCATACATACACCAGGTCTGTGGATTTCACACCATAAAGGAATTACTGGTGGGGACTGGACAGAGTTTACATTTTAAATGTCTTTTTTTTAAAGCACTATTACACTGTGGTAGTGTTGGGTTGGCAGTCTGTTCTTGGTGTACTCTTGGCCGAAGAATGACCAGACACACCAATAGCAGAGACAGCACAAAACGAAGTTTACTGAGCAAGAGCAAGATACATTCGCCACAGATGATGAACACATGGGCCCCCTGCCATAACAAGAGGCTCTGGTTATAGTCTGAGATCCTGTTTTATATTCTTTGGATTAAGCCCTCCTTGTGGTTCAAACATCACCATTGAGCCACTTTGATGGACATTTAATGACATGATAATTAGCCTTAGGTTACTCTAGGTCATTTCCAGACCCTATTGTGCCTGGGCTGTCTGGCCCATGGACTGGGGCATTCCCTGCCTGCATTCTTTTTTTTTTTTTTTTTTTTTTTTAGACAGAGTCTCACTCTGTTCAGCCTAGCTCACAGCAACTTCAAACTCCTGGGCTCAGGCAATCTTTCTGCCTCAGCGTCCCGAGTAGCTGGGACTACAGGCATGTGCCACCGTGCCCAGCTAATTTTTTTCTATATATTTTTAGTTGTCCAGCTAATTTCTTTCTATTTTTAGTAGAGATGGGGTCTTGTTCTTGCTCAGGCTGGTCTCACAGACTCCTGACCTGGAGTGATCCTCCTGCTTCAGCCTCCCAGAGTGCTAGGATT
>CAUYRT010039344.1:0-10275 GCA_963574885.1 Lepilemur ruficaudatus | reverse complement strand
AATGCATTTAACAATGGCTGCTACATTGGTACTGAGCTACATAATTATGTAATCAAGTTATTGTTTTTACACATACATTGATTTATTGGCAGATATGTGTGGGAGCTGTGTCACTGGTTTCTTCAGGCTATTTCACTAGTTTTTTTTTTGTTTTTTTGTTTTTTTTTTTTGAGACAGAGTCTCACTCTGTTGCCTGGGCTAGAGTGCTGTGGCGTCAGCCTAGCTCACAGCAACCTCAAATTCCTGGGCTCAAGCAATCCTTCCACCACAGCCTCCTGAGTAGCTGGGACTACAGGCATGCGCCACCATGCCCGGCTAATTTTTTCTCTATATTTTTAGTTGGCCAATTAATTTCTTTTCTATTTTTAGTAGAGATGGGGTCTCGCTCTTGCTCAGGCTGGTATCGAACTCCTGACCTTGAGCGATCTTCCCGCCTCAGCCTCCCAGAGGGCTAGGATTACAGACGTGAGCCACCACGCCCAGCCATGTTATACAATATAAAGTTTGTGCACAATGCCAAGGATTGTTAACTATTATTATTGTTATTGTTGATGCCATCTTTGCTACTGGCCTTCAGAGGTTGTGAAAAGCTACCTACCTAATCTCTACCCTTTCTGATGAGACCCTGACAGGATAGAACTCAACAAGCTAAGCAGATTGCTAATGAGGACCCCTAAGGTGTTCCTCCAGGAGTCTGGTCTCACTAGAGAGACAGGGTTAGAAAAGCTCTAAGGGGAAGGGAAGCAATGACTCTCGCAGAAGAAACTGGCATGTCCTCCCTCACCTCCCCCAGGGTTGAGTATGCTAAAGCACCTCTCCTTTTTCAATACTTGGCAGAAGCACAGGGCATCCCAGTGAAAAGAAGAAAGACATTTAGTTAAGGAAATTCAGTTTTGGTTCTGCCCGTTCTGTCTGGGCCCTGCGCTGATCCTCTTCTCTTAATACTGCCTTTGTTGTATCTGGCTGGGTCAGTACAGGTCTAAAAACCTCTTTGGGATCCTATTTGGCTTAGTCAACCAAACCCATTCTGAGGTGACCTTTTACTAGCAGATGAAAAGCAGATGGCCTCCACCTGGTTTTGCTCAGCTTGTGGCATCAAACAATATAACACTTCCTAAGAGGGGAGGGAGGAAGACAGGGACATGACCAGGAACCTTGCTCAGCAGGCTTTCCTGCCTTATTAGAGGATAGCCCAGTTCCTTTTCCCCACCCTGTGTGACAGAGCAAGAGACGGGTTTGGGATGGAGGAGCCCTGTGGAAGGAAAGTGTTTCACCGCTGCTTGGCATCCCATTGGTATTATTTAAGTTTAAGAAACTCAAGGGTGGAGGTGCACTACCCGTGGGGTCAGGAGCGTCATCTTCAGCCTGCTGGCTGCTCACAGACCTCACTTCTCACAGTGTTACCGCGACTTGGCTCTGGTGAGTCGTGATGGCATGAATATTGTCCTGAATAAAATCAACCAGATACTTATGGAGAAGTACCTGAAGTTGCAGGATACCTGCCGTACTCAGGTAAGGCCAGAAAGAAGAGAGAGGAATGATGCAGATCTTGGAATGTTTACCTTTGGGGGGAGTTGAGGGAGGATGAGCTCGGCAGCATGGGGCCAGCCAACTACCCAGGCCTGGCAGGTACCCCTTTTCTCCCCTCCAGGCCTCCCTTTCCTCTCTCTTACAGGGAAGCAAAGGAGGAATCGGGGCTAACACACTCCTACCCTTGTGCACCTGAATTATAATGTGATTGAATTAGCTCCTTTCTCAAACTCACAGGCCCTGCTCTTCATCTGTTTTTTCCTCTTTCCTTTAGTTGGTGTGGTTGGTTCGGGAACTAGTGAAGAGTGGGGTTCTGGGAGCCGATGGTGTGTGCATGACATTTATGAAGCAGATAGCAGGTGAGTTTGATGGTAGGAACATATGGAAAAAAGGAGGGGAGCTCAGAGACTGACTACAGTCAATGGAGAATGTACCTAAGGGCCTTGATCCCTGAGTTGCTTAGACTCTTTTCTTCTGATACAGACATCTTCTGGCCGCCTATGTTACAGAAAGAAATTGATTGAAAAATCGTAGAAGGTCTTTTGAAGCAATAAGTTTTGCCTCATTTACTTCCTGGCCAAACCTAGGGCCTGACAGAATATTTGGCCTAATTTAGCCAGTCTTCACTTTGAGGCTTCATGGCATATCAGATCAGGAAGGAATGGGGAGAGAAGTGAAAGCAAATAATTTGTTCCCATATCATTATGCTTTAGGAAACCTAGACATCTTCCCTGGCTCCAGCCTCATGCCCTGAACAGTTGCTCACTAATAATCATAACATCGAATTGGAGCCAGTCTGAGGGACAAACTATGTCACAGAACAGACCCTGACATTTAGGTTGTATTATCATCTTGGCATCAGTGACATCTGTCTGAGCCAATGAATATCCAAGAGGCTACTCCCAAGATTGCATGTGTTTGTTTAAAAATGACCCTGCCACTCTACCTCACCATTTGCCCATTGGGGTGTTGCTTCCTCTTTAGGATTTTATGTAACACTGATGCTCCTGTTTTGATGTGTATGAACCTTAATCTGTGTGATGTGTGACTATGTAAACATTGAATTTTTAAATTGGAACCTGAGGCAAGGCATAGCATTGTGCTGGCTATTTTTATCCTCTCTCCTGGCACTTTCTTCCCTGTTTAGCACTTCCAGTCCGCATTTCTCATCCCAAGAGTTTGGTCTGGCATTGCTGCGTGTTAATTCTGCCTTATGAAGTTCCATAGCAAGCACTGAAGACTGTTACCTGGAAACAAGAAACTCTTAGCCAGTTGTGAGCCTGAGCACGAGACTTAGGACATCCAGATGCTGGACTGTAGCTGTTGCCAGCCACCTGTACCTCTCAGGCCCTCTCTGAGATACCATCCTTTTTTTCCAAGAGTGGGTTTCTCATACAGTCCTTTTCAAGGGCCAGAGTGTCCCAGTCCAACTCCCCCAATCTATGGAAAAGTAGCAGCTCTGGTTTCTGGAAAAATCCAGAACCTTACCTTCCCTTCTCTCTGGAGGCAAAGGGGGACACTTTAAAGCCTGGCAGAATGGGAGATTTATTCCAGCATTGAGGACAACAGTGTTGGAATAACAGGGTGGACCAGCAGAATGGATGAAGAGATGTATTGGATTAGCTGAGTTGCTAATCAAAGCTATTCTGACTTTCTTTTTCCCCTTTGAAATCAGGTGGAGATGTTACAGCCAAAAATATCTGGTTGGCAGAAAGTGTTCTGGATATCCTGACGGAGCAGAGGTAGAGTCCACCATGAAGGGTGGGGCAAGAGCCAGATAATGCCATCAGGGGTGTGAATGCAGAAATTGGGAATGGAGGGATTGTGTGGCCCAAGAACACCTTCATTTAGAGAGGGGGAGGACGGGGAGGGAGAGGCAAGGGTATTGGTGGCAAGTGAAGGAATTAATGCCATGGTGTGGCCCCATGGATGGAGGAATGGGAAAGAGGTCTTTGCTAAAATATCTCAGAGCCCAGGAAAAACTGGTTTCATCTGATAAGAGTTTATTTTTGATGCAGACCTCCTTGGAATGTTTATCTTTGGGGGGAGTTGAGGGAGAATGAGCTCAGCAGCATGGGGCCAGCCAAGTACCCAGGGCTGGCAGGTACCCCTTTTCTCCCTTTCAAGCCTCTCCATCCAACCCATGCTGTTTTTGAAGTGGCACAGGGGGCAGTGGGCGTAAGGGGGTAATAGAGATCAGTGAATCCTGGCAGAGTTTGCACGTAGAGCTTGGAGGCTCTGGTGGTATAGAGCCCATAAGCAGGGCATATTGGGCTTTCTGGCTGATTCTTTTCCTTCCTCATCAAAATAAAAGACGGGGACTTTTTTTTTCCGTAATCTGTGCTCCTTCATTGCTCAACCAGAAATTTTAATGAGAGTTGTTCCATATCTGAACTTGTTTGAGGATGAGGCATTGCCCTTGGCTTCAGTCTTCCTCTTGCTTGATTTCAGAGTCTAGACACCATAGTAGCCAACTGATTGAGAAGGCGAATGGTAGCCCTACTACTATATGCGGTTTGGAAGAATGGATCTCCTTCCCTTATTCACACTGGCTGTGTCCTGTGCTCTGCCCAAGCCTAAAAGCCCTGCCAGGCCTGCTGTGCAGTGCCACCTAGTGCTCTGGGCATGGATGTGCAGCTACATCTGGGCCTGGATGGAGCCCTTGTTATTTTTATGGCTGCACTAGCACCTGTGATCCTAGCAGTCTCTTAACCAGTCTCTTCTCTTAGCTCTCTGTGCCTTTTTAGTGTCCTGGGTCAGAGGGTCTCACTTTCCTCTCTCTTTCTTTATCTTTATTACACCATTCTAGGATTCAGATGTACTTATTACTTCTATTAGCAATCTTCTTAAGAAGTGATTTTTCTTATTTTGTTCCTGGTGCCAGATACCTCCTGTCCCCATACCTTAAAGCTGAGTTTCGTATACAGGCATCAGATAACAGCCAGATAACTGCCCCATCTTTTCCCTAACCTCCCAAAACCTCAAACCTTTTGGTGAAAGTACCTAGAAGTTGAAAACTGTCTTCTTCTACAACCTCCTTCTCACTCCTTTCCAAGTGTTTCTAGGGCTGTGGAGTTAAAAGGTAGCAGGTGGGGGCAGGGAACCCTCCCCAGTGACCTTCGCTAGTGCTTTTATTCTGTGAAAGGAAAAGGCCAGAGTCTTCTAATTAGGTGGCCTGAGCACTTTTCCGGAATCAGGATGTTGCCTGATTGGATTAACTAAACTCCATGTTTTCTTCCTCCAGTTCCCTGCCCTCCAGCAAGGGTGCCAAAGCCGTTACAAACTATTTGCTTGGGGGAGACAGCTTCCCAATTTTGGCACTTAGAACATTAGAGTTTTGGGAATTTCCTCACTGTGTCTTGTCCTTCTCTCTACCCCTGTTAAAGCAGCAGGGAACAAACAATTCTTTCATTATACCCTTTTTCCCCAGGGAAATTCTAAAACTCCTGGGAAGATGAATTTTGCCATCCAGAATGGGGTTCTTTTCTTCAGATTGTGATTTAGGGCTGGAGACTTATTGGTGACTAGAGAGAGAGCCAGGGAAAGGTTTGTGGCATGGTAGACTGCTAATGACTAACAGATAACAGGGCCCGTATAATATGTTCTAAAAACTTCAGCGTCCTGAAAGGGTCTTGGAAACCCCAGAGGATTTTGCACCACACCTAAGAACTGCTAACTTAGGGACACTTAACGAAAGTCTTTCCCTATCTCTGTCCCTAGTACCTCACACATTTCTTGGTACATGACAGACACTCAGTAAGTGTTTGAATGAAGGAGTCACAAACAAAGTTATTTTATTTGAAGCTAAGTAGTTATGTGGTAAGAAGAAATTGCTTTCATTCAGCACTATTTTTATTGGGCACCTGGTAGAGAAAATTAGGAAGTTGTCTTTGCCTTAGCAGATTGATAGTCCAAGATTGATAATAGCAGCATGAGCGAGCGAGCAAAAAACCAAAGGACCTACTTCCTGTGTCTAACGATCAAACATGTCTGAGGCACTGGAGCCAAGCCCCGGGCAGGGGTGAATTGGAGGGTGAGTGGGTCTAGATGGGGCGAGGTGCCAGTGTCTTCCCTCCCTGTAGGGAGTGGGTACTGAAGAGCAGCATCCTCATCGCCATGGCTGTTTACACATACCTCCGCCTCATCGTCGACCACCACGGGACCGCCCAGCTCCAGGCTCTGCGGCAGAAGGAAGTGGACTTCTGCATCTCACTGCTTCGGGAGCGGGTGAGGGTGTTGGACAAAACAGTATGGGGAAGTGAGACTCACAATGGGATACCTCTATAGGTTTTTTTTTTTTGCTTTTTTCCCTAGTCTGAGCCAAGCTTGCACCTATAGGTTTTATGCACCTGGGTCAGGGATGCCTTGTTAGAGATGGAGGTACTCCAAGATCTGGTGTTTTTCATTTTTAGGCAGGTGAGGGTAGCGGTGGGGAATCAGTATGGAACAGCCCTAGTTCCTAGAAATGCTGCCTGTTATGTTGGCATCCCAGGGATTTTCCTGGTCAGCTTCATGAACACTGTTGTACAACAGACACTAGCTGTCCTTGTGTGCCCACCGTTATGTCGTCCCCCCACCTACCCTGCTGGGTAATTCCCATATTCAAGTGGGATTGTGAATTGTCCACTATCAGATCTCCTGAGAGAGATATCTTAGAGCTGTGCTACTATGGTAGCCACTGGCCACATGTGGTGATTTAAATTAAAATTGTTATATAAAACTTTAAAATTCAGTTCCTTAGTTGCATTAGCCACACATTGCTAATGGGTTTTGTTTGAACTGCATAAGTATAGACATTTCTGTTACCACAGAATTGGACTCACAGAACTCTGTTGGACAGGATGAGTTTAGGGATAGTCTGGGGCTCAGTTTGCCAGTCCCCTTCTATTGGAATCTTAGTCTCCCATGAACTGGATTGAAACAGTTCTGGGTAAGGGGAGTAGATTAATGTGAAAGCCAGCAGGGCTTCAGCACTTCCCATTAACTTCTCATTCTTTTTATGAGTCTTCAGCTTCCAGCTCTTTCCCCCTGAATAGCTAGGAGCCAAGGCTTTGGTTCCAGAAGCAATCGTATAGTCCCTTCAACCCTCTTTCCTTCCCTCCTGAGAACGTGTTGTTCCTTTATCCTCCCTCCAGCAGGTAAACAATCCATGTTTTTATTTTCTTTCCTGTCCTCCCTCCTCCCCATTAAGTTCATGGAATGTTTGATGATCGGTCGAGACCTTGTAAGACTGCTCCAGAATGTTGCTAGGATACCAGAATTTGAACTACTTTGGAAAGATATTATCCATAACCCTCAGGCCTTGAGTCCTCAGTTCACAGGTAAGTAAGGGCCTGGGCATCATATCCTTGAGAGGTGGGAGGTCAATGTATATGTCCTGCCAGAATCAAGAAGGTAGAGGTTGAGCTGTACACAGTGGCTCACACCTGTAATCCCAGCGACTTGAAAGGGTGAGGCAGGAGGATCACTTGAGCCCAGGAGTTTGAGACCAGACTGGACAACACAGCGAGATCCTGTTTCTTAAAAAAATAGGTAGAGGTTGGTGGGTAAGAGTCTTTGGTTATCAAATATAGAAAGCTTGGGACAGGATAGGCTTTGCCAAGTACAGCTGGATGGGGGCAGAGGTGCAGAAAAATTCATGTGGTTCTTAGACATCCCCTATTTGGCAGACTCCAGCTGTCATTACTACCAAGAAAAAAGTGAGACAGAGAACTGTGATCCTCCCACTCCCCTCCCGACAGCTCCTTGGCTCAGGAGGTGAGCCGATGACCAGTTTCTAGCTTCGCTGAGTCCAGCAGGGGAGTCAGAGGTCAACTCGTGAGACTGAGTCAGCAGAGGGGCTGGAAATAATCCTGTAAGAGAAGACTCCTCCCTGGGAGAAGTCTCGCCTCTAATTCCAAGGATCCAGCTTGGCCAAAATCTTCTTTGGGGGAGAGAAAGAGTCTCTGTGTGCCTCACTTTGACAAGGTCCTTTTCATGTGCCCTTCCCTTTCCCAGGGTCCTGCTATGGTCTGAACAATAACTGTACAGCTTTGCTCCCCACCCCATCTCCAACACACATGCGCGTGTGTGTGTGTGCACGCACACATACAAACTGAAAGGAATTGTCCAGGACCTGGGAAGTCAGGAAAGAAGAAAGTGCTGGGCCTACCTTATATAGAATATGTATTGAGTTGCTTTAGTACCTCCTCTGTGTTAGGCACACATATGTTAACTCATTTAGTCTTCAGGACAACCCTGTGAGATGAGTATTTTACTTTCCATGTTTATGGGTAAACTGAGGGTTAAAGAGATTGAACAATTTGCCCAAGGCTACACAGCTAGTAAATGACAGAGGCACAATTTGGATCCAGGTCTTTCTGACTCCAGAGCTTGTGCTCATGCCCGAATACCACACTGATCCTGACCCTTTGATGGGACCATCAGAAGCAGGAAGAGAGGCTACAGTTTCCCATGTTATTCCCTTAACTTTGCAACTTATTGCCAACTGGAATCATGGGTTAGGGGGCTCTGGAAGGCCAACAGAAGAAGGGAATTAATGTAGGTGGGGCCTGGGAATGGTGGATGGTTGGAGCAGAACACACAGATGCTGGTTAGAATCCCCACTTGCACCTATGCTTGACTTCCCTTGGTCTTGTCTTATTAATAGACTTTCCCCATAATTAAGATCTTTGGCCATCAGTACCTGGCCAAGGTTCGCCACGTGTCTTCCATTCCTTCTGGTTCTCAGGCTTCTGTCTTTTCTCTTCCCTTCCACATTTGGTTCAGGTATCCTACAGCTTCTTCAGTCAAGAACATCCCGAAAATTCCTAGCATGTCGTCTAACCCCAGACATGGAGACTAAGCTCCTCTTCATGACATCCCGGGTAAGCTAACCCACTGCAGCAGGAAGAAGAGATGCAGGTGCTAGCTGGGCTTCTTGCTTCAGTCTGTGGATCTGTTACCGTTGTGCACCACTCTATGGAGGAGTGGTGGCTAAATGGGTGCCCCGATCTACCTGGGTGCTGGCTGCTTTCCTTTTTCCTTCTGTGCCTACACGTTGGGCATGGTGCTAAGAATTGGGGGTACAGTGTTGAATAAGGGAGATACAATTCCAGCTCTTGTGACGCTTTCAGTCTGTTTAAAACAGTCATTAAACCAGTAATTGTATACAAATAATACCATTTAGAAGCGTGAAATGTGCTATAAAAGGGTAGAGTGAGAGTGTTCATTCTAGGAAAATCCACAGTTGCTCCAAGGAAACCAGGAGCTCTCACGAAGAGGCTGTGGCCTTTTGGTTTTCAAACATGGCTGAATTAGGACAGAATTACCTGAGGAACATGTTAAAGATGCAGTTTCCTGGATCCTACTTTCCCAGAGAATCTGATTGAGGAATCTGTTTTTAGCAGACTTCCCAGGCAATTCCTCTACAGTCAGTCTGGCTTTAGGGGACTACTGCCCTAGCCAGCTTTCAGTTTCCCAAGTCATGCATAACTGTCTAGATCTGTGCTGTCCCATCTGGTAGCCAGGTGTAGCGATTTAAATTTAAGTTAGTAAAGTAAAAATAAAAATTCAGTGGCTCAGACACAATAGCTACATTTCAAGTGCTCAATAGCCACCATCATTGAAAAAATTTTCTGTTTGACAGTATTGGTCTAGAGGTATCTTGTTTATTTTTTACCCTTTTGCTCTATTTTGGTTGATTTCTCCTGACAGATGGGAGATAGAAGAGGAAGACCAGATCTTTTTCCTTATTTGGTGTTACTGTTTGTAACCATTTAGGGTTTGTTTGGGGGAAGAACTAGCTGCAAGAGGGTTTGGAGAGTCTGTGCCTTGGATAATGGTTCTGTTAGGTTGCTCAGCAGCAGGAAGCTCTCAGTGCTGAGTGGTGAACAGGCTCAGCTCTTGCTCTTGAGGAACATTCCTTGCTGTTCACCAGTGGCTCAAGAAAATGAGAAAAGATTATGCTTATGACTAGAGAATCAGTGACCAGTACCAGGAGTAAGGAGCCAGAAGTGGACTACAGTTGCAGTTGGGGGTAAATATAGTATCAGCTTGGTACAAAAATGAATGTGCCACTGGCGTGTGCGAGGCAAGCTAGAAACTGTCAGCATGCTCTTAATTTAGGAAGTCCTCCCAAAAGAGGGGAGACTTGAGAGACAGTATGAGCCCATAAATACGCTGTGGGAAGAAATGGAGGTCCAGGTCAAGGCTAGAGTTGACTGTTGCTTGTTTTCCTCTGTTCAAGGACCCCACCCTTCCTTCTAAGTTTCTTTTTCCAACTTCTCCTAGGTACGGTTTGGTCAACAAAAGCGATATCAGGATTGGTTCCAGCGCCAGTACCTGTCAACTCCAGACAGTCAGTCTCTGCGCTGTGACCTCATTCGCTACATCTGTGGGGTAGTCCACCCTTCTAATGAAGTACTGAGTTCAGATATCCTGCCCCGGTGGGCCATCATTGGTTGGCTCCTGACAACATGCACGGTGAGGGGCTGGGCCACGGGGCAGAGGATATTGGGTGGTGAAGGGGACCTCTTCCTTCGTGTTCCCCATATGTCCATGCTTCTCCCTCACTGCAGGCCGATCTCACCCCTAAGGGCCCCTTTTTCACTCTGGTTCTCTCTTTTTTTTTTTTTTTTTTTTTTTTTTGAGAAAGAGCCAAATTATTTTGCTAAGGCAACAGTGCCCTGGCGTCAGCCAAGCAAAAACCAACCAAAAACTCCATGGCAAAAGCAAACCAACTTCCTCAGCCACCCAAGTAGCTGG
>CAUYRT010039343.1:0-29844 GCA_963574885.1 Lepilemur ruficaudatus | reverse complement strand
TCAAACTTAAAGCTGACAATTGTATGTTAAGTACTAAAAATGTAATTTGAAGACATAATTATCTCTTCATAAAAAATTGTATCTAATATAGTATATATACACATATATATCTATCAAATCAAAATGATTGAGACTGCTTATTGCTATTGAAATATTTGATTTACACATTTTATTTCATTTATGTTTAGTTTTGATGATATTAAGGGATGATATAGTAAAGAAAATAAATATTTGAATAAGGAGTAACCAATTTCAAATTTAATTTTCTATGGTATGCTACTATTTTTAAAATCAATCGATAAATATAAAATCACTTCTTACCAATTTAACACATTTTGATAAGAGTAAATAAATTCACAAATTGATTTCTAAACCAAGCTCATAGTATACTTTTCTTTCAAACCACTGTTTGTGTGCTATCAACTATAACAACTATCCCAAAGCATGGGCTTTGTGTAAAAAGCAGTAAAATATCTTTGACATAAAGTAAGATTTTTAAATTAATCACTGTCTCAATTAAACTTCATTCTAGCATGCACATCAAATGATAAATTATAGCAGCTGACAGAAATGACACATTTAGCAACATATATAAAGGAAAGAAATTCAATTTGAAAAGGGATAACATACTAAGTTTGATCATCCTATTTCTGGAGAATAAGATAAAGCCTTTAATGCCATCCCATTATTTCCATATGAAGCACAAAGCTTATGTAGGTCATATATCACTGACTTCAGCAATTTTTCATTTTCACCTTGTCTTTTTTGTACTATATAAGCAATGCTGTATTTTTAAATGTTTCAAAAAATTATTTAATCTAAAAAAGTAAATATTTTAAGCAAATATCCATAAAAAGTATAAATAATTTTACATATCATTTATGGTTTTGTAAAAAATAAAAGGCCAAAATTTTCCCTAAACCTTACTCATTTGATATAACTATCTATGAATGAATATCACAAGTTCTAAGTGATTAAATATAGTCCTTGTCTGCCATTTAACACACTGACTGGACTTTCAAATTGTTTCAAGTGAGAGACATATTAAATCTTTCCAAATCACTAATCAAATTGTTAGTCTGTGGATTAGCTTGGAATATGCCAGGAATGTGTTGAAATAGGAGGTAGATATACAAAATGAGTAAAGCATGTTATATACGCTCAAGATTCTCGCAGCCTCTTGTGGGTGAAAAATCCAAAACTGCAGAGCACAGTATTATGACAAGGTTTGTACACATCTGAGCTAACAGAGAAAGCATATTGAGCGTTGAGCCCAACCCTGAATTCCATAAATGATTTTTTAGAGGTGATTAAGGCCTACATAATGTCAGGAAAAATAAGAAGTATGTGGGCCAATAAGTGAAGTGCATACACGGTGTTATAAGTAAAAAAAAAATAGATTAAGTTAAGATTGAGTTGTTCAAATAGCATAGTATATGTATACATTTAATATACATTCATATTTTCATATAAATATTTTATAGATTGAGGCAAACTGTAGCTGGAAACAAGGCTGGAGAGATAGGTAGTTGTAGAAATTATGTATGCTACACTGTGCTGAAGTGGAAGATGTTTAGAATGTTACTAGACGTCTAGATGTTAGAATGTTAATGTTTAAAACCATTCATAGCATTGATAATATTGTTGAAATTTTCTCATGAATATAGTTACAGTGATTTATGTCATACTGGGTATAAATATAAAATGACTTGTAAGTAATAATTTTTGTGTTATCCAGCCAAATCTATATATTTATTACAAATAAAACTTTGTCTTATACCTCCATTCTGAAGATGATATTTAAGAATGAAACTGATTTGTGCTATTCTCTGGATTAGGATTATGAAAACTTCAATTCTTCAGAAGGGGGAGAAAACATTCATGATTTAGCTAGAAAGTCACTTTAGGATTAGGATGTTTCCATATCTAACCAGGCTGACTCTATGGACCCCAAAAGGCAGAAGATTTGAATTTGATCAAAAGACAAAGGGCAAAGGTCTTTGCAAATATAGGACATTTCCTTGTATTGTGTTTTTTGAAATATGACTTCTCTCATTTATTCTTAAAAGTATTTAGGAATGAAGATCCAGTAATTTCTTTTATGAATCTAACCTATCTTCATTGCTAGCAAACTATTTAATAAATGTAATTTTATAACATAATCTTATCTTGCTGAAATTCAACTGTTTTGCCAGAAGCATAATTGACTTGATTTTAAATTGTAAGCTCTCCATTAAATTTCATAGCACTGCAGTTTAAATTTTTAAAGCTTAGGAGTTGCAAATAACCTTTAAAATTAAACAAAACTCTAATGTAATGTGATATTTTCAAGGATAAATTTTAATAAATGTGTTTGACAGATAGCTAAATAGAATAGCGAAGAGTATAATCATCCTTTTGTACATCAAGTATTTAAAAAGACAAAGGATATATAAGTCACAAATAATATATGAAAGAATATATTTTATCTTTTAGGCTTCATATTTTTTTAATTCACAAGATTATCAGCAATTCTTATTTTAGCCATGCTCTTTTTTACTAAATTGTATTTGGTCATATCTATTTAAGTATAATTAGAACAAATCATAGTTAGTTTACATTTGGAACAAAAATAAGTCTCAAAATGTATATAATTAGAGATCTTGCCCAGCTTTTCAATAGAAAACTTGAAATAAGGTATATTGCTTTAAATTTGGCATAGCTAAAGACTAAAACCAAAGTGATGTCTATGACTGGAGAGTCTAATCATTGAATACTGTTAGAGAGCCATTAGCACAATACATGTTTTTTGCTTGGCAAAGGCAATGAAAGATACGTAGGCAAATTGTATAATGCTGCCACCTGTGTAATTATTATGTCTGTGTAATCAGGCTTGTTCCAGGGAGGAAAATAGGAGGGGACACACAGGAAAGCAGACCTGGACCGCCATGCAGAGTTATACAAACTGGATTATATTTTGGGAGAACAATATGTCTTTTGGGAACCCTAACTATAAAAGACATCAGCATCCAGTATAATGGAATGCATGCTCTATCTTTAGCAATAAAATTTAATATTCAAATGTAAAAAATGTATATAGTTTGCAGCTGTAAAATATACTTTACAATTATTTATACTGGGGTTTAAATAATTAAATAAGGTCAGGACTTTGTTAAGTTCTTGGTCATTACAACTTTACATATAATTTTTTAAGGTGAGAAAAATCCATGTAAAATAACTGTGACTGGCACAAAGAAATCACTCAATAAATGTTACTTAATTGTAATAGTGTTATGTTAAAAGATACACATTACAAAGCAATACCCAAAGATTCTGCAGCATGATAACCCATTCTTGAATACTACCTGAATGTCTAGTATCCTGTATTTTAAGTCAGGACATCCTGAACATACATTTAAGTGTCATAAAATATATGAATCCATTTTCCCTGAAGCAAAAACAATGGACATAAATTTAATATTATATATATGGAAACAAGATGATATATGTGGAAACAATGGGGAGCTATCAAAATATTTTTAAGTATGAATTCATAAAACCTGACAGCCAAATAAAAAAAATGCCAACATGATAATTTGTAAGTACAATTTTAATATGTTCAGGACTTACTAAAAGAATAAACTAACCTAAAAAATCTTTATATTTTGATGAACAGAATACAGGTGTTCTATTAAAGAGCCCTTAGTAGAAAATTATTGCATTACTAACTCCGTCTTCAATATTGCCAAAATTACACCTTAAATTAAACCTTTGTAGTTGTAGAGTTTTAAACTGTTAATTAAGTTGCCAAGATAAAAAATATTCAACTATTGTGAAAGCTTCTTAGAAAAATAATGATTATTACTATCACAATGGAGGAAAGTAAGTCTTGGAATTCATCCTCCTCTTCTAGACAAAGGCAGTTCAGAAATGTATTAGGCAGAAAATAGTGTTCAAAACTGCTGCTATGTGACATAATTTTGGATATAAAACAGAAAATGTATTTTTACTCAATTATTTGCTAGAGAATTTTTTTTCTAGTGAGAAATGTAGCACTAGATGAAATAACATTTACTTTAAAACTTTCCCTACATACAAAATGTTACTTTATACTGTAATAATTCTATTTTATATATGGTTATTTTCTAGTGTTCCTTAAACATATTTTGAATTATTATGTGCTTTAGAAAGTAACCACCCCTGATACTGTGTTTGTGTATCTCTATGATAATATTAGACATTATGTGATAAATTCTTGTAATGTAGTTTGGAGATAATGAATTTAAATCTGATATAATATCTCTGTGAGTAAAAGAAGGGCCCTTCCCTAAACTAGTTAGAAATTCTATTGCCAAATCATACATATAAGAAATTACAGATCCATGATTTCTATCTGAAATCCTCATGAATAAATTTTTTTGCCATCAAAATTACTATGGCCATCATATTTTTAAAAAGGTGAAACATGCAGATTCTGTACTTTTTAACACCCTTGGCAGAGCTAGGGACACCATCCCTACATAAAACAATTTGTCCATATATAAGTATACAAACTAAGTGGGAAAAATAAAGATTATAAATGACCTCCAATCAGTTCAGTTCAGGTTTTGAAGTCAAATTAATTTGTACCAAACATCCAGGAGAAAAAAAAAAAACTTTCAGTTTTAAAAGCATTTTAGTTTTCCTTTTTATGATTAAGGGATTATGGATCTGTCTTCCTGGAAAGGCTGTTTTAGAAATGGAATATGCCAACTCTTTTCTCTTTCTGGATTTTTTGCCTTGATTTTACCTTTCAGGAAGACAGTTTACTAGTTTGCTTTCTGGTAGAGAGTCACAATACAAGGGAGTATAGGGTAGAATTTATGATGCCTGAATCACAAATCAGGTCTAATGTCCTGTTACTCTCACATTTGAATTCCCTTTTGTTGAACCTTAACCTTATAATTTCCTGGTCTCACCTCCTAGGAACATTTAAGGAAAACATTTTCCTATGTCCAGTCACAGTGATATGAAACATTAAAATCTACTAACATTTTATTGTACACTAATGATTAATAAGAAGGTGAATCCTAGGACAAGATTTGAAATAACACAATGAAGTAGAACTTTTTCATATTAATTCTTTTTCCATTGCCATATTTGGAGAATTCTTGTTTGTCTACATTTAACTGGCCAGTTGTTCCTTTTATATTATCGCCACTTACCTTCATAATATACTTTAAATCCATGAGCACTAACTGCAAAATCACTGGTCAAACGTAGTGAGAACACAGATTTGGTACTTGTCACTGGTGGTGGCAGATGGAATCCTGTTAACCTAAAAACAAAATGGAATTAAATGTTAGAGACATAGTCATTTTACCTAGTAGAGTTTAAGGAGGATTAAAAGTCATGTTATCAAAGCCCAAAGCTTTGTGTAACTATATGTATGTATGTATTCGTGACATGATGATTAGAAGTCACTCTTCAAAAGCAATTACTTCTATACATGTACATGTAAATATGCATTTATTTATACTCATGTATATGCAAATTACTATTCATATCTATCACATGTATCATGTACATAAAAATAATAATTAATTCAAATTTTGGGAAATGAAAACTTTTGAGGTATGTGTTTGTGCATATTTTATGCATTAGTTTTAAAAACTGAATATTTTGAAGAAATTTTTGTCAATTGAATTATTTTCCTAATAGTTTAGAATATATAAAAAGAGTGGGAAATATGTAGTTAAATTTAATAATGAAGGAAGAGGTGTCATCTAAATATGAAATCATGAGACTGAATTGCTTGCAAATGAGAAGTGACTTTGCTTTATCAGATGCCAAAATTCCAGTAAGTTCTATTAAAATAGTTGAAAATTACTTTATGTTAATATTTCATACATTTACATAATAAATATATGCCTGGTATATTTGCCAATACCATAATTTATTACTTATTTTGCTAATAATATATTGCAAAAAGATATAAGCTTGAATGTATAAGAGGTAATTTATAATTGATACCTTTTTTAAAGCTAAACAAATTATAAATAAGAAAAAGCACAGTTATGAAATATAATTTTTCTAAAAGCTAATGAAGACACATATTTTCTTATTTTTTATGAATTTCTTTTATGTTCTTTCCCCATTTTTAATTGTTATACCTTTTTATTTATTAATATGTAATAATTATATGCAATGGAATTATACTGTTTTTATATACTTGCTAATTTTTTGCCCAATATTATATATGTAGGATTAATTCATGCTAAAATTACTTTCTATTTTCATTGCTGTATAACAGCAGTCCTCAAATTTATCTCAGGTCTCCTTATACTCTAAAAAATTAGAAATTTTATGGAATAAACCTATCAATATTACCCTATTAAATTTAAAACTGAGAAAATTTTAAGATGTGCATGTATTACTTGATCTTCAAATAACCAGAATAAACCCATTACATGTTGACATAAATGAAATTTTAACAAGAAATGACATTTTCCATAGCAATAACAAAAAATAAGAATACAATGCATTGCGTTTTTTTAATTCTCCTAATGTTTGCCTTAGTAAAAAGCACCCAGTTTCTCATATCTATTTCTTTATTCAATATTTTGCAATATGTAGTTTTATTTGATGGATATGAAAAACACCTAGCTTCATTTAGGTATGTAGTTGGAAGTGGGGGGAGTATTCTAATAACTTTTGCAGATAAAAGTGGATACTCTTCCTTGATATTACACAGGACATGACAAGTTAGTTGCAATGTTGAATTCAAAATTATATCAATGGATATTTTGTACTCTGTAACATTAAAACCCATTGATCTACCTTGCCTTTATAATAGATTTTTTGTACCCACGCATTTTTTTTTTTGACTGTCATGCATTGGTCATCTGAAAAATGTTGGTTCACAGAGTTGTAGAGATCTTCCAAATGCTGATACATTTTATTACACAATATCAAAACATAACATTTATTTCTATTGCTATTGGTCTCTCAGAAAAATCTCTAAATTATGGAAGCTGTAAAGATTACAGTGGTGGATTGAAGTTTTCTAAATTCTTATTTTTATTTTGTGAAAGCTAAGATTTTATCATTGACAATAAATCCTGTCAGTTGTTTTGCATGAAGTGACAAGTCAGAGTCATTTTTTGTGAGAAAACATACATCAAATACTCAAGTGTAAATAGCCATAGTTTATCTGTCAGTCATTATTTTGGGCGTTCCATAAAAAGGGGATAATTAAACTGACAACTCAAACAATATGTCACTGTTTCCCTTTGAGACGACTCTCATATTTTGGGTAGGCACAAGAAGGGATTTTTGCAGTTTCCTTTTTGTCACCCTGGTCATTAAAAAAGAAGAGTACCATAAGATCATAGGATGGAGGTTTAGTGAAATAAATGATTCTTTTTAGCTTCAACAAGGACAGTCTTAAGTAAAACTTGAATTTCTTTTTATTTTTTTCCCCCACTGGAAATGTGTGGCAGTAAAGAATACGATGACTAATGCCTACTAGTACTTGGATCAGGCCACTAATTGAGTTGTGCTAATGTACCGGAAGTTTTGCCCACCATTCCACCATTATTTTTGTACCTGGAGGATACATGTCAATATAGTAAAAAAAAAAAAAAAGGGTGAATAATATCTCAGTATTATCATGAAAATGGTTTTTACCTTGTGGACCCCCTGAAAGTGTTTTGGGAATCTCAGGGATCCTTGGGCGTTATTTTGAGAGCTGCTTCTGTATAGCAATCACATGCATAAATATACTACCATTTGTTTATTCATTCTACTGTTAATGAACATGTGGATATTTATATTACAATTTGTTCAATGTGTTTTCATCAATATATGTGTAGAAGTCCACTCTTACACATTTTTGTAACAGTTTCTATAGACTGTAGAGTACATAATCCCTTAAAGTTTTGATTTTTCTTCTTCTTAGTACATAAACTGCATGCTACAAGGGACATAATAAAATTGTTTTCTAACTTCCTTTTTGATTTCTTCCATGGCCCCTAGTTGGAAGTATATCTCTTAAATTATAAACATAAGGTGTAGCTCCAGTTATATTTTGTTACCAATGCATATCTCATTTGCATTATAGTCAGACATTTTCTGTATGAATTTAATCTTCTGAAATGCATTAATATTTGCTTCATAAGTCAGATGTCATAAATTTTGTATTATAGATGTACTATTTTCCTATTCCTGATCCAAGTTACCACAAACTTAAACAACACCCATTATTATCTCACAGTCATATAGGTCTGGGCAAAGCATAGCTCAGCTGGTTCTTTGTTTGGAGTCTCACAAAGCTGAAAACAAGGTGTCAGCTGGACTGAATTGCTTTCTGGAGGCTCTGGGCTGTACTGTATCTAATTCCAATTCAAAGCATATAAAGATGTTGCAAGAATTCAGTTCTATGCATTCTGTAGGATTAAGGTCCCTGTTTCCTTGCTGGCTACTGATTTGGGGTTATTCTCAGCTTCCAGAGGCTGCCTTCACTCCTTGGCTGTGGCCGCCTTTCCCTTCTTCCATCTTCAGAGCTAGCGATGGCAGTACAACTCCTCTTTCTAATCTCTGTCTTCCCCTTCTGCCTCAAGTCCCTGCTGGTACTGCTACTTCTGCCTCTTTTGCCTCCAGCTGAAGAGAGAGCTTTGTTTTGAAGAGCTAAGGTAATTAGATTATGTCCAAAAGGATAATTCAACTACTTCCCTATTTCAACATCTGTAACCTTAATTTCACCTGCAAAGTTCCTTTATGTCATGAGATAGAACATATTTGCAGGTTCTGGAGGACCCATTATTCTGGAGCCATTATTCTGCCTATCCATAATGGCTATTCAGCATTGCCTAGGCACAGCTTTCAATATATATTTTAGATAAATTCATTAATTACGTTGAATTAGTATCTGATTGTACTATTAAAATCTTATCTACCACTTAATTAAGAAGATATGCTAAAACCTCCAAATATGATTGTGGATTTTTATATTTTTTCCTTTACTTATGTCCATTTAAGAAAATATTTTGAGCTTACATTATTAGGTGCATACAATTTTATATTATATATCCTGGTGAAATGAACATTCATCATTATGAGGTGTCATTTTTGTTATTATAATGATTTCATCATAAATTTTATATTATAGGATAGTAATATGTCTACAGCATTCATTTATTAGAATTAGGCTGGAACATCTTTTTACCTTCAAACTTTAGATATCTCAGTGTTTTAGATGTGCCACTTATACCAGAATATATTGGAGTTATACTTTAATATATAAAAAAGACTATAGTGTTAGAATCTATTAAATAATTTTATAATCTTTATCCTTGCATTTATATATTCAACAACCTATATCGTCTATACAGAAGATTACATAAATTAAAAGTATACAAACTGCTGAATTATCATAAACAGTTTTAGGTCAAGACATAAAATATTGCAAGCAAAACTGAAGGCCTGTTTAGGTTCCCTTCCATTCATACTATCTCACTTGTCCACAAAGATAACTACTATTCTGATTTCTAACAAAAGAAATTAGTTTTGCATGGTCTAAAGCTTTATATACATTAAATTATATAATAAAATTATTCTGCCTCTGACTTTTAACTGACTCAACATTATGTTTGCACCATTACAGTACTGCTGTAGAACTTAATGTTCATTGCTATATAAAGTTCCATTTTATGAATATATTTTGATTTATTTACCTATTCTACCATTGGTGGATATTTTTTCTACTTTGATCTTTTAGAAATAGTGCTGCCATGAACATTTGTTACATATTTTGTAAGCGCATGTACTTATTTCTATTGAGAATATACCTAGAAATGGAATTGCGGGGTCATAGAGTAACCAGTAAGTTGTTAAATAAACAATTTTCTAGTTGTTTTTCAACTTCACTTCTTAATGTAAAGATGTAAAAATAAAATATTTATCACTTTAAATGTTCACAGTATTTCTTCATAAACGAATGAAGAATATTGTCAGGAAAAGAGAAAAGGCAAATGGTTTTGGAACACACACTCACAAATCTGAAAGCCTACCTATTTCATCATTATATTATTATGATATTACATATGATGTTATGTTATGAATTATGGTCATCCAAAGATGTCCATGCTCTAATCCCTGGAATTTTTGAATATGTCACCTTATATGGCAAAAGGAACTTTGCAGATATAATGAACACCTGTTTGGTACCTCATTGTAATTGACATAGTCATTAAATTGAAACATTAAATGTTTGAAATACAATGTACACAATAACAAATACATTATTTTATATACAATTGCACATTTTTACTCACATATATTAAGTAATCCAATATTTTTAGGCAATATTTAAAGCACTGCTATCATTAAGTAATTCAGGTAACAGAGAAGGACATTGTGAAGAATTTTTCACATTTAGCAAAAGCTAGTTTTCTGTAGTTATGTTCAAATAATCAACATGTACTGGCATGTTGTATAATGGGACATTTGTTTTGTTTGTCACTTTAATAAATGAATGAAGAAGACGTGTATTTTAAATTTATTTTCATATGATAATTGTATCATGAGGATTTTTGCTAACTTGTTTACTTTCTCTTGTAATTCATTGCATGATTGATTTGAAAATAATCTCAGTTACAAATCTCACTTGTTTTTTAAATAATACTCCATTTTGTAATTTTATATTCATGGATGTTATTATTTATTAAGCATCTCTCTTTCTCCTTTGGACACTAAGCTTCAAGAAATTGGGGTTTGGGACTCCCTGTTCTACCGCCACTGCTTCCCATAATGCATACTATGTAAGTGACCCTCAGGAAATACCTATTACATTAATGTATTGAAGTGGTAGGGAACTCTAACACCATCTAAACAATTTCTTTTTCAAACCAAAAAAGAAATGTTTTTCTTGTAACAGTCTTCTTAAGAATCGTAAGAGTGTAAATTTAACTCCAATTGTTAAGGAAATTCAGATAGTTGACATTAGAGACATTTTTCAGAAAGAATAATTTTTCTCCATGTTAACCTCAACAGTTAAAGTGGTATCTTATATCTTCTATGGCTCTATTAAATATATGAAATATCTTTCCAGATATAACTATTGTAATTTTCAAGTAAAGCTAATATGATTTTTATCTTTAAAATATGAGTTATAAAGTCATAATATTTAAATATGTATGTTTTTCAACTGGCCCTAACATGTTTTCTAGGTAATATAGAAGCATAATATTTTATAGATAAGCATAATATTTTTCCATGGAATCATTTATACTGATTCAGATGTTTAAAAAATTTAGTTTCTTGCATATGTTGTTAAATTATGTTATTTATATTTTCTTTACATTGATGCATGATGAAATTGCATAGCAAATGACATTTCATATTTCTTTGAAAAGAGTGCCAGAGTCCAACTGTATTTCCCTGACCTACAGTTGAAGTAATCACAGCTCAGAAATAATTATTATATTGTTTAAATTCAAAGAAGCTGGTAGGCATTGGAGCAAGACTACAAATTCATAAACTCAGACTGTAATCCATCTCTTTTCCCACTAGATTTTCCCATGAGAGAAATAATTTTTCTATAAAGACATAATGCACTTCTAATTCATTTTTGTTTCTCCACAACGCCCATATAAGTCTCTTCACAAGTTTTGGAATAAGTAGTGACATGATTTTACCTACATCATAACTTTATTTAGTTGAGGCTGGTAAAAACTATATCATCATTATGAAATCATTGAATTAAAGGTCAGGAAGACAATGGGGAACCAGTGTCTTATTGCAGTTGTTGATAACTTTACAGCAAAAATTATCAGTGTTTAGCAAAGTATTGCCTTCCTGAGAAAACTAAATAACATTAGTAAACAAATATATCGAGAGAATATCCTAAAATCATTCAATGTAAATTTCCTCTACATAGTTTAATAAAAATTTAAAATTAAGAAAAAGTGTCTAATAAAGAGTTGAAATGTATTAATTCTGCTAAGTAGTGACTTTGTTTTGTGCCATGACAACAATCACCATTTTCTCTGACCCTAAATTTTACTTTTTTTTTTTTTTTTTGAGACAGGGTCTCACTCTGCCCGGGGTTAAAGTTCCGTGGCGTCAACCTAGCTCACAGCAACCTCAAACTCCTGGGCTCAAGCGATCCTTCTGCCTCAGCCTCCTGAGTAGCTGGGACTACAGGTATGTGCCACCATGCCCGGCTAATTTTTTCTATATATTTTTAGTTGGCCAATTAATTTCTTTCTATTTTTTAGTAGAGACGGGGTCTCGCTCTTGCTCAGGCTGGTTTCGAACTCCTGACCTTGAGCAATCCACCCGCCTTGACCTCCCAGAGTGCTAGGATTACAGGCGTGAGCCACTGCGCCCGGCCTAAATTTTACTTTAAAAAATGCAAGTAATCTCAGATTGAAGGACAATCACTTACCTTTAATACTTTAACTTCTTGGAAAATTTACAGCATTCCCTCTATTTTTCACATTTCACTGTTATTTCATGAATATTTTGTCATGGACCAGGATTGATCTAACGTCATTTTTCCAGTACATTCTCTTATCTGAGAGAATTTATTTTTTTCATCTTACATTTAGTAGTTTCTAATTTATAATCCCTCTTCCCCTTTCTCCTTACTCCGACATGTACCTGTAACCACCTCTTAGCATTCTGTATTTTACTAGGCAAGAGATTCATAAGGGATTGATTATTTCTTCTACATTTGAAAGATCACAAATTTAGGGCATGTGATACTGTCACTTCTTATGGTCCCTTTTGGGTAAAAACATTCTTAAAGCATTTCCTCTTAAAAAATTTCAGAAATGTTAAATATGTTTCCTACTGTAAGAAGCTACAAGGAGAATTAAATAATCAATTTATAACTGTATATCAATGAATAATATGCAAAGTACTAAAATAGCTGGTAATTAAATTGGAATTGATAGAAAATTAAATTACAAGAAAGCCGTTTAAAAGGTCAATGCATATGCTTTTTAAGTAATAAGTTGTACATTTAAGGAATTTTTTCCAATTAATGGGAATCAACATGCTGTATTACAATTTAATGTGCTGGGAATTCTTAAAGCATCAGGATTAGTGAATAAGAATGATAACTGTCTCATTATCTAAACATGTTTATTAACTTTTAACTGTAAGATACTATTTCTGGGAGACTTTAGAATCAAGAATGACTTGATTCATACTATCATTAACAACATAATTAAAAGACTTTTAAAATATATATAAATGTAAAATGTCTATCAGCTGATTATAATATTAAACTCTTGTTAAAAGAATGAATATAAAGGCCATATTTTAAAATTAAAAGGCTATTAGCGTATTATTGCTTAGAATAAGATAGGGGAAAAATAGCCATGGAGGGAGGAAGAAAGAGAGGGAAGAGAAAGCGGGAGGGAGAAAGGGACAGTAGAGAGGAAAGAAATTGAAGGAGAGAGAAAGGGGGAAGAGGAGAGAGAGAGCACAGGCATGCTTTATTTAAAAATAAAAGTGGTAACATTACCAAAATACCAGGATTTTGTAAATGTTAAATAAGAGAATTCATGTGGAGTAGTTGTGTATTTTCTGGTACCTAAGAAATAGCCATTAAATTTTAGTTTCATTAGTGATATGACTTACAATCCATTGCCCTTTCCTCTGCACTCTGTGTCCTGCTACTGCTAAGATAAATTATATTATAATACCAGCACAATCGCAATGATTTCTCATTACTCACTGTGAGATTTTTGGATATGAATTACCTTATAATTTTGCTTTGGTTCAACAGTTCTTAAAAGTGATCCAAGGGATATGCAGGGAATTCTTGGCTGAAGCAATCTATTAGACTATTTAATTTCAAAATGAATAGGAAAACCACAGGAACAAGCTGATATTTAAAGTAATGGCTGTTCTATGAAAATAAATCATGCATACTCTGTTGATATTGAGGTACATGAAGCACAGCACAATAATTCATGGTTATGACAAAATGTCAGTAGTAGTAATATTAAAGGAAAAGATGGCTATGGTAACATTTGAATAATTATATCATTTGTTGAAAGTAAATGAGCTGAAGCTTCTATAAAATATAAAATTCCAGAAAGAAATATCATGTGTGAGAAAGTCAAATTCACTATGTCAGGAACATGTGCTGAGTATAGATCTAGATATGAAAATAGAAATAGATACATACGTACACATATGGATAGGGATAGGGATTGAGGTAGCTATGGCTATGATGTGGATATATATAGATAGATAGAAATGTAGGCAACCAGCAGTCATTTCCACTCTTTTCTATTATCTTCACTTTACTGAAGAGCTTTGTAAATCTTGGAACTACGCTTACCAGACTACCTCTCTTTGCCAATAGTGTTCCCTTAGATTATGCCAGTGAGACACTTCCATGGGACTTGGTAAATGAATAAAAGTGTAAGCCATTATTATGTCTTAGAAGGTAGGTACATGGGCTTCAGCGGTGTTCGATGTTTATCTATTGGCTTACCATAATTCTTGTTAAAAATAACCATTATGGTTCTGTCACAATTGAGCTCATCACTGGTGTTTGCCTGCAATTCCTGTGAATTCTTGATTTCCTGAAAATTAGTGAAGCCTCTCACTGATCTTATACTCTAGCCTTAAACACAGAATTCTTATTATTCAATATTTTCCTGCTTAGAGTATTTAGGTTTTTCTTTCTTTCTTTTATTGCCTGAATCCTGAGATATACACAAAGACGATAAAACCAGTATCCCATGGAGAAAACTTTGTCTTCTTTCAAAAATATAGCTTGAGAATGTCTTCAACTCACTATATCTAGTCACTTGTTTCCATAAAACTCATTCTTTACAGTGACTCTGTAGTTTGGTCTTCATGATCAAAATTTTATCCAGGACCCATGCAATAAATTACTAGAAATTTCCTTCAAAAGTCAACCTTTTCAATTTATTCTCTTTCAACTGCAAATACTTGAAAACTTCTAAAATGTCTTCTTTTCCTGTTTTTTTTTCCATTGATTTATTGATATTTAGGGCTGTAAATGACTATAATTCTAAAGGCAGACTAGTTGAACCACTGAGGAAACTATAAATACAGGGAAATTTTGTGGTGTAATGAATTAATTTCAGACATTTAAATCTATTTTACAATGTCTATGCCTTGCATAAACTCCTGTAAATGTTAGTGAACATGTTATACTAAGGTTTGGCGTTTTTAAGAAGCACTTGACACAGACAACTGTAAGCTTGTATTCTGGAGTATACCATTGAAAAACATGTATTTTGCTGCTTATTAGCAGACTGATATTGATCAAGTTATTATATTCTGATAAACTAGTGATAAAATGAGGTAAATACTAAAAATTATCCTGTACTTATGTTGTGAGAATTATGTAGCATTCTTTTTGTAAAAAATTTAGCACAGTGTCTGGCACATGCTGAATATTATTTTACCATATTATTTTGATGATGAACCCACCCAGGGTTCATCTAATTATGAAAAACACATTCAATGATAATTCTAGGCTGTACTCCCTGGAGTAAATTTCAATACTTCTATTTACTATTGTGTGACATTGGTCAGGTTATAACTCCCTGTCCTTCTGTTTCCTCACTGGCAAAATGTTGATGAAAATACTTCCTATTCCTTAAGTACCTATCTGATTTAAATAAGTTAGTACAAGTACATCACCTGGAAAAATGCCTGGAATTTATATCAAGCCTTCAGAAGTGTTTTCTAATATTGTTATCCACTTCTGAGAAAGATGACAGGTCTGAGAATTTAAGAGTTCTTTCACACACCAATCAGAATTTTCTTCTTGAAGTACCCAATTATTGATAATTATAATAAATTTGGAGTGTTTAGGCCTAATGTAATTTTTCTTCAAGTGTATATTATTATGCTCTATCAGGCTGTTTACTACTTTTCAGCCACATTTAGCATTCCTAAATCTTTTGATCATTTTGGAAATACAATTAGTAAAGACTCATCACATGCTGTTCATGTAAGGTAAATTTAAGTCAAGATTATGACTCACAAAGAAATGAGAACATTGACAAAGGTTCTCAATCAGAAAGGCAGAGAGAGAGAGAGAGAGAGAGAGAGAGAGAGAGACCTACCTGTGTTTGTGTTTTTTGGACCTTTTTGGGTACATTTCAAAGATACCTCACAAACAATATTACATACACTTTATCATGTGAATTTTAATATATGTCTTTCTGGGTCCTCTATATCTAATAAAGAAAAAAACAAAACACATAGTTCTACAAATGCATACTCTGAATTCTCCATATTGGCAACTGTGTATTTGATGTACTTATCCAATCCACATCAACAAGACTTTAACTCAAAATTTATGGTTCCTTCTACTTTCCAGAAAGGTATTATTAACACAGAATCTCTCAGAAATTGCAAAACCTGAAATTTATACAACTTGTATTATTTATCTATGCATTTAAAACATATGCATATTAAAAGTATGAAATGTCTTTTGTTAATTTTCTCTAGGCATTAAAGGGTTTTCACATGCAATGTATGTCATTACATAATAAATGTATACATAATCTATTTACTTGGTAATGTGTTCTATGATGAAGACAAATCATAATTTGTTTAACCTAAAGAAATTCTGAAAAGGTTTTGAGATTCTATGCCACTAACCAGTGCTGTAAACTTAAAAATGTATAAAGAAGAAGTAGTATATCTCATGGAAAACACAAAGACTGCAATTGGAGATTTTGAATAAGGCTTTATGATGTTACTGATTAAAGATGTTTTGATAAAGATGCTATACAGTTAAATCTAGATGTTCTAAAATTTAGTAAAACGGAGATTATTTTTCAGAGTAGTTTTTATTCTGTTTTTAGGTCAATATTGTGTTCGCAAAGCTATTATCTAGAAGTGATTAAGAAATGACAAATACCCTTACAAGATACATATAACCATTGCCTCCATTGTGCCCAATACCACTTTCTGATATAAATATCACTACTGCTCTTGAGATGATAATCTCTTTGTGTGTGTGTGCGTGTGTGTGTATCTCCATACAACTGGTGAAAAACATAGCATTTCAAATCTTTTTTCTAATCATTTTAAGTTAAATAAAATTACAATCTGTCTTTATTGGAAAACATAGTAAGGAAGATATTAATATGAGAATGCAGTGACATAGAACATACTCATACAAGCAGTCACTTATCTGCTTAATTAGTGAATTCAGACATGATTTATGAACTAAATTAGTTTTATAAGATGATAATTTTTTCCTGTCAAATATTAAATCATTCAGTCAATTAGTATGCTATTTTAAAATAATTATCATAGGTCAGATACAAACATTTTACATTGAACAATTGGTTAATGAATTACCTGTTATACTGTTATGAACTATTTTACTCTGTTAAAGTATTGTTTTAAATTATCCATTTATATTATCAAGAAAAAATAATTGTAAAATTATCTACAACATTGAAGATGATTAAGTTTAATAAATATTAGCAAATACATAATGGTATGACTACTTGATTATTATTTTAGAATAATGTCTTCATATATTTGAATGTTCTCTTTTTCAATATCCTAGGGATTCTTAATGATATTTACTAACATGGGAAATGCCAATTTAATGATATTTTAATAAACTCTAATAAATATATATTTTAGTTTTCATAAAACATGGAAATATGACTTGAAATTGCAATAAATGTTGTACTGTCTGTTATTTATCTGTCTTAAACATAAAAGCCTAGTATATATGATTTTTCCCCATTATTTGTATGTTAATATTATGGCATTAAAATTGAGTGATTACAGTAAAGTAACTCATCAAAATATTTCAATTATTTAACATTCTCATGATAAATATGGAACTCATTGGGAGAATTAAAGAAAATTTTATTTTTTACACTATTTAAGGACAGCCATTAAAAATCATGTTATTTTAAAAAATTAATGAAATTCCTATGTGAGAAGGAAAACTAAGGTATCCGTGAGTCCCACATGGGAGAAATAAAAAAATACTAAATACTTTCTATAAGGCTAATAGCCATATATCTATTATTTATTTTCTAATTTGAAATTCCCCTGAGAGCACTTTGTTAACTATTACACTGGAGAAATTGACAAGAAACCAAGATTGCCATGTACATTTAAACTGTTTGTTCTCCTACTAGTAGCCACCAAATGTGTCAGGTATTTCCATTGCTTGAGGGAATCCACATAACTGGAATTTGGCTGTAATTTTGATAGACTAGAGGAATCATAGAAATAGTCTAAAGTAAGATGAGAAGGAAAGAAAAGCAATTGAATTTACAAATTATTGGATTACTGAAAAAGACTACTTTGGCAAGCACAATATTAAATAATCGTTTTCGTAAGTGCATAAAATAATCTATTTTCAAAATCCTTTCTAAATGGTAAAAATTAGAAAATATCAATAATGTAATCTTATCATTAGATCAACAAAATTATAGATGAAACAAAAGCATATTCATAAACTATGTACTCATGGTCATGTTTAGAAACTAAATACTGTGAAGCCAAAACTGTTTATAAATTTAAATTAGACATTATATAGAGAACTATGATCAATTATTTTCATTATTTCTTGTGAACAGAGAAAATAATAGACTTAATTTACACTCTAAAGTGTTTGCTGATTGTGTAGAGAATTTGGAATATGCTTGTGAATGTGACAAAAATGTAACTTTTGATATAGCATATGAGATGACATGCTGTTAAACATAATAGTTATATTACTGTAGTCACACTTAATATTTAGCTAGCTAAGTTGGAGGTAATATTATGAAATAAACTAATGTGGTAACAAGAGAGAACAAAGAGGAGGAAAAGAGAGTAGAAAGGTAGGAAAACAGAAGATAGATGACAAAAAAACCTGCTAAATTTTTATAATAACCAATCAAACAACAACAGCAACAACAACAAATGGGGTGGTTGGGATTTAAAAACAGACTGTTAGAGTGGGTATTTTGTTTTTCAGTGCAATTTTAAAACCTCTGGAAACACACTATCTGCTTGATGTTCAAAGATAAATCTTTACAACCATGGTGCACCTTTACTCTAGGTGAGTGCATTGTGTACACATGGACAGAAATATAATTTCACTATTTCTACTATGAAATGCAGCTCTGAACATTATAATATGTGTACTCTTACAGGTGAAACATTTTTTATCTTCAGACAACTTGTTACCTGACATCCATGCCCATATATCTATCTGATCCCTATTTAATACGAACTTCATTGTCTAATCAGCATCGCAGACACATGTCTAAAACCTGAATTGGGAGATCAGAAATTTGAAATAGAAGTTATTATTTTTCCTTTCTCTCTTTCTTGCACTTCTTTTGCTTCTGGCAGAAACTGTGGAAGTGAATGCATTGCTTTGACGATACCTACTTTAGTGGCAGCAGTCTTTCCTTAGTGGTTCTAGTAGTGGCCAGATGATTTCCCCCACTATAGGGTCAGCATCTGCTATGGTGTCAGTGTGTACTAAGTGCCATTCTCCTCCATGGTAGCAGCATGGTGCTACGTCCTCACTGGAACAACACAGTGTGTTCCCTACTCTGGAAACGCTAATGCCTTTGTCTTTTCCTCTAGCCATATTTTCTTTCTGTGGTAAATAACTTTTGGGTTACTTCTTCTTTCCTTATTGTTTGGTTCCATCTCTGATTCTTTCATAGCTAATTCCCTGTATTAAATTTCTTTATTTGTTTTTCTAGTTGTATTCTGAAACACAGAAATTAAAGGAGATGGCTTTTCATAGGGAGAAAATGATTTTCTCATTTATGTTACACAAAAGATGTATGAAGAAAAATATATAAGAAATGAAATTAATAAACAAATATTCATTACTCTCAGTAACTAATAGCTTACTCTCAGTTACAGTTAAGTGAGCATTATCTTGTTGATGATAAAAATCAGATCACTACTTTAGCATCATTTTTTGTTTTAAAAAATATATTCCTTCCTGTCAACACATTTGGGGCAAAAAGAAAATATATATATATTCCATTATAATATACTCTCTCCATTGAAACTAAATTTATGCCTATATAGTCCTAAGTTAATTCCTAATAATGTTTTACATCAGATCTAACTGTGCTTTCTGAGCCATTAGATATATCTTGTTGCTATAATGTATTAAATTAAATATATTATTGCATACACATGAAAGGCTTAATTTAATTGTAAATAACAAAGATAATCACACCATTTGAATCACAAATTTAACCATGCTTTCAAAATTAAAATATTTATTTCAACAAAATGATTGTTTGGCTATTTTTATATTAAATCAGCAGAACTGTTTTAATTAATGAAATAATGTTAAATGCTACCAATTAAGTTCTTATTATGCATCACGTATTTAGCATACATTATTTCATTATCCCCCATACTCTAAATGACTATAAAAGACTTTATTTTTATTATTCCATTTTGAAAATGAAGAAACTAAAGGCCTAAGAAGAGCAATTACTTTTTAAAAGCCACATCGTAAACCACAAAGTCAGAAAGTACGGCCATTTTCTTTTTGCTTTGTGAGGACTCTCAATTGGTTTTGCTAAATTTTTAGTGAGTTGACCAATTTATCCACATTATTCTGACATTGCAAGTTAGTGTGAGTGCTTCAAACTAATCTGTAGATATGACAATTAGAAGATCACCATGTTCTGAGTAACTTCAGTGAGGTGAAAAATCAAATTTAATGATTATTAACAGAAACAGGAAAAGAAGAAATATAGAAAACCCATATTGACTATTATTTTAAGAATTTTGACTGAGAAATAAATCTGAGTTAAAGTGGGATTGACATACACCTTAATAAAGGACAACTCTGATTACAGATTTAAGAAGAAAATGATGTGCTGATTAATATTATCATAAGTAGTAATGCAGAGTCACAGAAGCCAAGATTTCAAAATTGTCAGAATTAATGATTATGTAAAACATTTTTGTGTGTGCCATGTACTAAGTTGAAGTTTTACACATTTATTTCACAAACACTTATAGATGGCCTTTTATATTCTCATTCTCCATAATGCTTGAGTGATTTGCTCACTGTCTCCTATTTATTTAGTGGAAGAATTAGAATTCAACAGAGATTTTTTCTGATTTCAAAATACATGTTCTTTCTACTAACTTAACACTATTACCATCAAAATTTAAATATAGGATGAAGATGAAAAGAGAGACATTTGGAATTAAGTATTGGAAGAACAAAATGCCTTCCCATCAAATGACATTAACACAAAAATAACGCTGTTCAAAAAATAAACAAACAAATAAATTGCCTAAAGGCAGATCATACAGAATTATACAAAATAAAGTTAAAAATACTAGACAATCTAGTATCTTAAAAAAGTATGAAGGTTTAAAATAGAATAGTTGGGAGTATAGGAGTGAGCCACCAGTCCTGGCAAATTTTTCATTTTTTTTGTAGAGATGGAATCTTGCTGTGTTGCCCAGGCTAGTCTTAAAATTTTATTTTCGTATTAACCTGAAGTAAATCAGTAAGAAGAAACAGATTACCTCATTAAATCCATTTCATAATTTAAAAAAATTGCTTTTAAACTTTTCATTAACGATTATTTTCTTGAGCATCAATTATGAATTAAGCAAGAATAGAGTAGGCACCCACCATCTAAAGCAATACCCCTAGTATTTTAATATTTTCTTATCATCCAAGGGCAGGAGAAGAAAATATCAAAAGAATAGATGAAGTCTTTGTCTGTGTCAGCACCTCCTTGGAGGTATTCACTGAACAAGGTAGCAGCTGATGGAGGATAGCTTAGAGAGACTGAGTTACATGTTTGGCAAAATCCAAATGAGAGAGAACAGATGAAAAAGTCAAGTTCTAGGTCTGGCTATGGATACAGCTTTCAGAAAGGAGAGTAGACAGTAGAGACTGAAGAACAAGAAGGTAAGAAGGAGAGACCCCTGGATGAGCTGTCTGCACACAATGCCTGTATCAAAATGTTATGTTCACAGCTTTTTTATATTTGTCAAAGGGAGATAGGAGTGAAAAGAACATTTTTTCCTCTGAATATTTTCTTTTGGAATGCATATTAATTGATATATTGTAGTCTGTCAGAGGCAGAAAAATAAGTATTTCATATAGAAAAGAATTCATATGAACTTCTGGCTCACAAATGCATTGAAACAATTAGTGCTGCTAAAAACATTAGCCAAAAGCATATTGAGCATGTACACTTTCGGAAGATGCACCTGTGTGGTGAGAGACACACAATGACCACCTGAGCTTCAATTGACTATCTCAGATATGACTCATGGATTTGTTCTGCTTTCTTGTTAAAATCTTATTTTTAACCTAGAATATTTTATAATTTTGAATAATTAACATCATGATAAAACTAACATTCTCTTTTCTTTTTTGCCACCTGCTTATTTGAAAAATATTTGTGAAATAGCTATGTTACATAGCTAAGTGTTACATTGCCATAACAAAAGCATAAACTATGTTGCACTAGGTTAGCAATCAGATAATTGGTGTTGAGAAAGTAGATATCACAGACCAGAAATCTGATCAGAGACACAGCATTTGGTAAAGCATATTTTTTGTTTGCAATAACTTTGAAGGCATATCATGAACCTATTGAGCTTTAATTCGAGAAAAAGTGACTGAAAAAGCCAGAATGTTAGTGAATATGGGAAAATATTGCCTGCTTATAGAAATATATTACACTATATTTGCCTTTACAAATGTACTATGATATAGAAATACATTACGAAATTAAATTTCAAGCCATTATTCTTGTCTCCCATCAAATTAATATACATAAATAAATATACATATAACTAAAATGATTTCTGTCATTCCTGCATTTCCCTTTAAATTATATCCTATTTATGTTAGCTTTACATCAAAAGTTTGTTTAACAATGATCTATATTCAGAGTTACCAATTTGTTTCTTCCTAAGCTGTCCTGAACTCGTCTGCAGCAGACCTTTGCCCCTTACACTGCTGGAAAAACAACGTAAAAGTTTCAAATGACATCCATGTTGGTCACTTAGTGGGCAATGCTCAAACCACATTGAATTTAGGGAAGGTTTGGCCTCAGCATTCATAGGTGCTCATTTTCCCTCCTTTTACTGTCTTCACTTTGCTCCAAGTATACTTTGCTCATTTGGTTTCTTCTTACCTCTGTGACCTCTGCCTTTTACACTTGGGAAAACAATTAACATTATGCAGATTTAAATAAATTTGAATAATTGCATTCTCTGTATACACTGAACCAGACCTTCCACTCTGAGATTTCTTGCACTGTATACTAGAAAATATATACAAATTCATTTGTATGAGTATTATTCTTAATAGCAAAACTGAAAACAATACAAATGTCTATGTGTTAAAAAATAGGTAAAGTGCATTATATTCATGGTTGAAGTGTGGTAAATGCATATGATTAAATTAAAAAATGAATGAAAGTGAATGAACTACGTCAATAAACTACAATATGGATGACTCTTAGAAACGTAGTGTGAAGTCAAAAAGCAAGTCACAGGGAAGTAAACAGGATGGTATATATTTTATTAATATAAATCTTACGAATTAGGAAAATTAAACATTATGTTGCTTAAGGGTACATTCCTGTATGATTAAAATATAGTTTGAAAAAAATAAAGAAACTATGGCCACAACATGGGAATGCTTGTTACTAGTAGGGTGAAGTCCAGAGTGAGGTAAGGGATTGGATAGGGATGGAACAAAATATACATATTATATAGTATATATTATATGACATATAATCATATATCATGCATAAAATATATTGTAAAACATATGGAAATTTATGTGTTAATGTGAATTGATAGTTAATACTAGTATTCCAATATATATGATATGGCAATGTGTTGTTTTATATATTACTTTTACTATATATTATATATTACTTTTTCTTTGGTTGAGTATTTTTAATGATCACATTTCACCCAAAAATAATTTGACTTTTGTAATTAGACAACAATATGTATTTTTTCATTTATTTCAGAATATTGGGGTACAAATGTTTTGGTTGCATGGATTGCTTTTGTACTGCTTGAATCAAAGTTATAAGCGTACCCATCACCCAGATACTGTACATTGTACACATTAGGTATGATTTCACCCACTCCCTCCTGCCCCCTACATTTATAATTTCTGTTGAGTTTTACTTCCATCTGTACACAAGAGTGCTGATCGGATAGTTTCAATTTAATAGTGAGTACATGTGATGTTTGTTTTCCATTCTTGTGATACTTCACTTAGGTTGGTCTCCAGTTCCATGCAGATTGTTGCAAAAGGTATTAATTATTTTTTATGGCTAAGTAGTACTCCATGATATACATATATCAAATTGTATTAATCCACTCATGAACTGATGGGCACTTGGGTTGATTCAACATCTTTGTGATTGTGAATTGTGCCGCTATACACATTCGAGTGCAAGTGTCTTTTTGATAAAATGACTTTTTTTCCTTTAGGTAAATACCCATGGGTAGGATTGCTGGATCAAATGATAGGGCTATTTTCCACAGAGGTTGCACTAATTTGCAGTCCCATCAACAGTGCTTAAGTGTTCCTTCCCCTCCACATCCATGCCAGCATCTATTATTTGGGGACTTTTTGATAAAGCCATTCTCACTGAAGTTAGGTGATATCTCATTGCACTTTTGATTTGCATTTCCCTGATGATTAGTGACATTGAGCATTTTTTCATATGGTTATTGGTGATTAGTCTATCTTCTTTTGAAAAGCTTCTGTTCACGTCTTTTGCCCACTTTTTAATGGGGTTGTTTGATTTTTTTTCTTGCTGATTTGCTTGAGTTATTTGTAGATTCTGGTTATAAGCCTTTTATCAAATGTATAGCATGTGAATATTTTTCCCACTCTGTAGGTTATCTATTTGCTCTATTGATTATTTCCTTTGCTGTGCAGAAGCTTTTTAATGTAATCAAGTCCTATTTATTTATTTATGCTGTTGCTGTGATTGCCCTTGAGGTCTTCTTCATAAATTCTTTACATAGGCTGATATCTAGAAGAGTTTTCCCAACATTTTCTTGTAGAATTCTTATGGTTTCATGTCTTAGATCTAAGTCTGTTTTCCATCTTGAATTATTTTTTGTGAGTGGCAAGAGATATGGATCCTGTTTTAATCTTCTACATGGGGCTATCCGATTTTCCCAGCACCATTTATTGAATAGGGATTCTTTTCCTCAGTGTATATTGCTGTCCACTTTGTCAAGGATCAGATGACAGTATAACAGACCGACATTCAATGTCATACTGAGCAAGGGAAAGTTGACAGCATTCCTACTAAGAACTGGAACAAGACAAAGGTGACCACTGTCACTACGTATATTGAACATAGTGCTGGAAATCCTAGTCAGAGCAATCAAGCAAGAGAAAGAAATTAAGGGTATCCAAATTGGTAAAGAGGAGGTCAAACTATCACTTTTTGCAGATGATATAATCTCATATCTAGAAAACCCTAAAGATTCCACCAATAGACTCCTGGAATTGAAAAATAAATTCAGCAAAGTCTCAGGTTACAAAATTAATGTACACGAGTAAGTAGCATTCCTATACACCAGTAACAGTCAACCTAGGAGTCAAATCAAAGGCTTAATACTATTCATAATTGCTACAAAGAAAATATAATTCCTAGAAATATACTTAGCCAAGGAGATGAAAGATCTCTATAAGAGAACTACAAAACACTGAGGAGAGATATCACAGACGACAGAAACAAATGGAAAAAACTACTAATGCTCATGGATCATTAGAATCAACATTGTTAAAGTACTAACCAAAGTGATTTACAGATTCAGTGCAAACCCCTTCAAAATGCCAACATCATTTTTTGCAGAGCTAGAAAAACTAAAAGGAACAAATCTGGAGGCATTACTTTGCCAGACTTTCTAAGCTATACTACAACAAGCTATAGTAACCAAAACAATATGGTACTAGCACAAAAATGGAAACATAGACAACATTATCTTAAAAATAAATGAAATGAGGTTAGTTCATAATGTTTTTTGATTACCACAAATATATAAATAGTTGCTGTGGCAATGGTCCATATTTTACACTTTTCAGTTCTATCTATCAAGCAAAGTCTAACAGATATAACAGAATTATTACATTTTATTTTTGCTTTTTGGTGCCCTAGAAAAGCAATTGTTAAAACAAACATGTACTATAAATTCAATTAACTGATTTAAATATAGGTTGAGGATAAAAATATTTAATCACTAATTTGGTACAGATTTTGCAAAGCCCTTATATTTTTGGTGTATATGTGTGTAATATTTTATGAACCTTTCTATTTTTCAGGAATAATTTAGTGCTTTTAAATCTGCATTTAGTGAGAACAATTATTTAGAAAATTATTATGTTTGCTGAATCCTAATTGATTTGTTTTGTCTTTCCAACCTTTAACCCAAATCAGTATAATAGCCTTCAATAAAATCATAATATATTAACAATTTTTAAGAAAGAATTTTGATTTTGTATTTAATTGTCATTTTTTACCCTTAAAATATTATTTAAAAATACAACTGAACTATCTTCAATATTTCTGAAAACAAACTGGGTGGCCCAGTTTACAAACATATTTTTATGTTTAGAAATTAGATTATTTTTCCTTATGGGCTCAGTATTTTCCAGATACCTTGGTAACATCAAACCTGAAAAACCTAAGAAAGAATAGTTATCTTTTACATGATTATTTTTATTAAATATGATACAATATGCCTTTGGATGCATGTCATGTTTTAACAGCAAATAGATATTGTTTTAAAAAATGGACCCTGACATAAATGTGATCTCTTTTCTTATATCCTTTAATATTCTTGACCCTTTAATTTAGATTTAGCAAAATGACTCTATAAAATAAGTGGTCAATAAAAGTTGTCTGATTCTGTAGTTGTCTTGTTCAAGTATTCTAATTCATCACTCCAAAAATAGTATAGTTGAAAAATGTAAATAATTACAACTAATGCACTATACACTAACCTACCTACATTCATTCACACTTCAGTATCTTGAGTCCTAATCTTTTGATCTTAGAAAAATTACCGGTATTTCTGAAATTTAATTTTATTACCTGCGTAATAAATATATTTGGAAGAATAACTTAAATGATGTTATAACAATAGTATATAGGTAGCCTGATAGAGTATGTATTCAGAGAATGTTAGTTTTAAACAGATAGAGACAATCTGTATCTTCCCCGAGAGTATCATACACTAATAAATCTAAATGGATTCATGAAGAGTTCATATGAGATGCCTTATCTAAAATTTTTATTTGGGGTTTTAGATTAATTTTATGAAATTTTTATTACTGAAAACATTTATATTTATGAGAACATCAAGTTGCTTTCTGTAAGATAATCAAGTAGGAACTTTGATTATGCCATTTTACAGATGAGAAAGTGAATGTTTATTGAGCATCAGTGACTTTTTACAAGAAATATCTCTAGTTAATTATAACACTATATGTAGTTTGCTTTTATGAAATCAGTGCTGTTTTATTGAAAGCAAGCTAATGGAAGTAAACTTTTTTTCCAGATTTGCTTTAAAGATTGAATAAATGTAATCTATGTTCAAATTTGCTTATTATCATCTTTGATCTATCTTTTAACCCCAGTTTTAATGGTTTAATTTAGTCTACTTCTTCACTAAAAGCCACCTCAATTCTTTTTGGCAACATGCCTAGTATAAACAATAAATAGTTGTGTATCCTCTTGAATCCTTGCCTTAGTCAGATTTGAAAGAGCCTTTTATGTTGACAAAAAGTTTTAGAAATCTCATCTGTCCTTGAGATTTATCCAATCATTAATTTGAATGTTCCAAAGTGAATAATGATATCTAAAAAGAAGAATCATTAACTGCTTAAGGTACATCAAAATTTTAATTGGCTATTTTTCTAATTCACTTGCATGCCCTATGGTAATGCAGTAAGTCTTTATAAATCATAGCATTGGGTAGGACGATGCTAACCAAAATATAACATCTTTTTCAGGCTTGTCCATAGAAAAAGCTATCCCTACATGCAACTTCTGTGTTTTGAGTGATCCACTTTTTCTATACAAGGCTATTATCAAAGTCATAGTTGGATCAACAGTAAAGAAAATTCACTTTGCCAATTGGTTGGTCTTATTAATATTATAGATAAATATTGTGAACGCAAGTTCCCATCAATACATGAGTGGATTAATAAAATGTGGTATATGTATACCATGGAGTTCTACTCAACCACAAAAAACAATGGTGATCTAGCACCTCTTGTATTATCCTGGGTAGGGCTGGAACCCATTCTACTAAGTAAAGTATCACAAGAATGGAAAAACAAGCACCACATGTACTCACCATCAAATTGGTATTAACTGATAAACATTTATGTACACATAAAGTAGGAACATTCATCGGGTGTCAGGCAGATGGGAGGGGGCAGGAGGGGATGGATATATACACACCTAATGGGTGTGGTGTGCACTGTTGGGGAGATGGACACACCTGAAGCTCTGACTCAGGTGGGGCAAAGGCAATATATGTAACCTAAATAATTGTACCCCTGCAATATGCTGAAATAATAAATAAGAAAAAAATTATAGTTAAATAAGAAAAATCTGGTATTGCTTTTATTACTTATTGAGCAAACAGTTGTTAATTTCACATATGCCATTCTGCACACTCACCCTCACACAAAAACATTCTACCTGTTGTGTCAGGCACTAGAACCTCTGCATTTCCCACACATTTTATTATATAAGCAAGATAATGAGGATACAAGGGTTGGTTCCAACTCTGGAATGGGGAAATCTTCAGAGTCAGCAAATTGGATTGTGTTGTATCATTCTCAATCTAACCTTTCTGAAAGCCTGGAGATAGGGACATGAGAGACAATGTCATCAAATAGAGTTAAATCGTTAGAGTGCACTGACATAAAATATATTTACCCCATAGTCATTAATTTCTATTATCAAGTCATGTAGACATTTTCTAATAATTTTTATGGGAAAGCCATTCTCCACCTCAACATTATACCTGTAGGAAAGGAGATAGATTATTGTGTAACATTCAAAGAAGCATCAAGTATAAAGAAAATAGATTTTTATCATGAATGTTAGGAAGTTGTATGAAAAATTTAGGGAGCAAAGGAGAGGGGAAAGATTATTCATGTACGCAAAGAACCATAGTGGCTGCTCAAGAACATTTATGGGGATACTGCCAACATTTTCTGAAGGAGAAAAGATTTACCTTTTATGTATCAATTATAAATTGTTAAAAAATGGTCTAATTACACAAGTAGGAATTCAAGATACAGATTGTTGTTTATTCATTCAAATTACTGTTCCTTGATTATGTCCCTTAGGCTTGTGAATTCTATGGTTATGTCAAAAATCCAGTAAGTTTGTATAATAAATAAGAATGTGACAGAACATATGACATCTTTTATATTCCTCACAGTATTGAGAAAAAAATTAAGGGATAAATAAATTCAGAGAATTTAGCTGTGGTAATGAAGCATATTTTAAGACTGTGACAAACAGAGTTTAAACACATTTTGAATAGTCACTAAGTAAAAAAAAAAACAGAAAACACAAAGTGGAAAGAGTAATTTTATTGTAGAAATAGGGTTAATAAAAGGACAGAGCTTTTCTAGAAAAACTTAGTTGATCAAGTAGTCATTTTGTAAAATGTACTTGAAACATGCTTAATTGTAATTGTGCTCAAAGGCAGCCAGCTGGGACACATAATTTATTGAGTTGTCATTTGTAGGATTCCTTAAAACATATACCATGTTAATTCTTCTTCACTTTAATATAAAAATGGAACACAATGAATCTAGAC
>CAUYRT010039341.1:0-24558 GCA_963574885.1 Lepilemur ruficaudatus | reverse complement strand
TACTTTTAGTTCTTTGAGAAATCTCCATATTTTTTTCCATAGAGGTTGTATTAATTTATTGTTTTTTTTTTAATAATGGGCATTCTGACACAGTTGAGGTAGTATCTCATCGTGGTTTTAATTTGAATTTCCTTGATGCTTAGTGATGCTGAGCATTTTTTCACTGATTTTTAGCCATCTATATGTCTTCTTTTGAAAAATGTCTCTTTAGATCTTTTGTCCACATTTTAATGGGATTATTTGTTTTTTCTTGCTCATTTGTTTGAATTCCTTGTAGATTCTGGATATTTAGTTCTTTGTTGGATATGTATTTTGTGATTATTCTTCTCTATTCTGTAGATTGTCTATTTACTCTGTTGATATTTCATCATATACTTCTGATTTCTATGACTAGATGACAATGTTCATATGACCAATAAGACTCAATTAGAAACAACGGCTTTTGCCTGAAATTTAGGGATAGGGATTTTCCCCTTACTACCAAAATAGATATAAAAGAGTTTGAGACCTGGAGCTATTTGGCCATTTTGCAGCAATGAAAAGAGAGTCCATATGAGAATTGAGTCAATTTGAAATGATATCAAGAAGAAATTTTCCTTAACTAATTTTACCACATTTTACCTTTAATATTTCTTTTGAGATCTCACAAGAGGAGGAATATTTATATTTGAAAAATTATAACTATCATAAACCATTCACTTTCTTAGGATTAAAAGAACCAAGTCACTTATCTGTACTTTTTTGTTGCCTAATTGTAAGATCCATTTTTTTTTTTTGCTATTAAGAGGCAAACATGTTTCATAAATTTAATTATAGATATTTCTGATATTTAACAATCTTACTGTGTTTAGCAAATTTATTTCTGATGTTTTGTTGTTGATGTTGTTTTGTTTTATTTTTAGTATTAATCTATTTTTCCAGGATGACTTCTATATGCATATGATCATAGGAATCAAGTATATAGAATATCACAAATATAAGTTGAAAAGCCAGCTGTTATCTTTTTTGGCACTTTAAATGTTAGACCTCAAGTAACTAAATTTTTTTTTCTTTCTTCATATTTTATTTTATTTTATTTTTAATTATTATGGGACTATAATTGTAGTACATCTTTATAGGGTACATGTGATGTTTTGATACAGGCATACAATGTGAATTAATCAAATCAGGAAAATTGAGGTATCTGCCACCTCAGGCATTTAACATTTCTTTGTGTTAGGAACATTCCAATACCACTATTTTAGTTATTTTAAAGTATACCCTAACTTACTGATTATAGTCACTTTCTTGTGCTATCAAATATTTTTCATACTAGCTAACTATCTAACTATATTTTGCACCGATTAACCATCTTCACTTTATTCCTTCCTCCCCATTACCCTTCCCAGCCTCTGACAACTGTCATTGTACTTTCTCTCTCAATGATATCAATTGTTTTTAATATTTAGATCCCACAAATCAATGAGAAGAAGTGAGACTTGTCTTTCTGTGGTTGGCTTATTTCACTTAACATAATAGTCTCCAGTTCCATCCATGTTGTTGCAAGTAGGAGGATTTCATTCTTTTTGTGGCCATATAATATTCCATTGTATAAATATATACCACAATTTCTTTATCTGTTGATAAACACTTAGGCTGATTCCATATCTTGTCTATTGTGAATAATGCTGCAATAATCATGGAAGTTCAGATACCTATTTGACATACTGAATTCCCATCTTTCCTGGAGCATTTTTCCTGGCCAAGCAGGAGCTCTTCAACTGCTCAACTAAAAAGTTATCTATCTGGTCACTCTCAGCCAACCACAGCTAAAGACTCCATCACTGGAGTAACATACATTATACCCATGAAGTAATTTCTCATCATCCACTCCCTCAAACCCACTCCCATCCTTCCGAATCTTCATTGTCTATCATTCCATTCTCTACTTCCATGTATTTAGCTCCCACTTACAGATAAGAACATGCAGCATTTGTCTGTGTATGAGTTTTTTCACTTAAGATAATGGCCCTGTAGTTCCATCCATGCTGCTGCAAAAGATGTGATTTCCTTCTTTCTTACAGCTGAACAGTATTCCACTATATATACATACCACATTTTTCTTTACCAATCCTCCATTGATGGACACTTAGGTAAATTTCATATCTTAGCTATTGTGAATAGTGCTGAGATAGACGTACAGGTGCAGATATCTTGTTGACAACTGATTTACTTTCCTTTGGGTAGATACCCAGTAAGGCAGCTTCTTTAAAATTAAACATAAATGAAGACCCATGATCCATCAATTCCACTCTTAAATATTTACTTAAAGAGAATTTTTTAAATAAACGTATCCACAAAAGACTGTAAACAAATGTTTATAGCAGTTTCGTTCAAATTAACCCCAAATTGAAAATAACTTGAATATAGTCATAAGAAGCCTAGATAAACAAATTGTAGTATATCCCCATAATGGCACACCCCTTAGCAATTTAAAAGAACAGGCTACCAATATATGTGGAAATCTAGAAAAAAAAATCTCAAAAACATAATCAGCCAGGTGAAAAGCAGAATATCTTCTATGATTCCATTCATGTGAAATTCAAGAACAGACAAAATTAGGTTATTGTTTATAGATGAAAAGCATCAGTTGCCTCTGAGACATGGTGAATAGCCAGAAAAGTGTGTGAGCAGTGAGGTGTAGATGTATGTTTAAGATCTTCTCTGTGGGGTGGTCCTAATTTATAAAATCGGTTATTTGTGTATTTCAAGCTACCATTGTGAAGTCACTGAACACAGAGTCGGGAATGTATATAGCACACCACAATGTAGTGTATTTCTAACATTCAGAAGCATAAATAATCTTATGAGCATAAGATAACAGTAAAACGTAGTAAAAGGATTAACATATAATTTTTGTTATATATTGATTTGCTTTTAATATAATTCATTTAGTTGTAAGTTCTTTAAATTAAAAAATAATATTATTAAATATAATTCTTGTATTTAATAACTCATTCATAAAATTCCTGAAAATTTATCAATCTGCCTCTTGCAAGTTTTCATAAGGCATCTTCAGCACACCCTTGGAAGAGGGAACTTTTTGAGGTGATGGCAATGTTCCATATCTTGGCGAGGGTGATGGTTTCATGAATGCATGTATTTATAAATGAATATATTTATTAAAGTTTATTAATTCACTTAAGGTATGTTCATTTATCATTATGTAAATTTTACTTGAAAAAGATACATTATCAATAGGATGCCTTAAGGCATAGGTACGTTAGGATCAAAAATGCTTACTTTTTCTTGGGTTCCCTGGGTCATTTTATCTGCTTATTTCTAAATTGGTGAAATTTTCCAGATTAGAGTTATAGTACTTTTAAAAATACTTTATTACTATAAGATATAGATTAAAATTGCTATTTTAACCATTTTTATATGTATAATTCAGTGGCAAAATCACATTCTCAATGTTGGGCAATGACCGTTTCTAAAACTTTTCGTCATCCCTCCTTCTCCCAGCCCTAGGTAACTCTAATCTGCTTTTTGTCTCCATGATTTTGCCTCTTTTAGATACTTCCTAATACACCCCAAATACAAACAAGTGATTTATTTATGGAATATAGGGGAGAAAAAAGTAACTTATTTTCCTTACCCATTACAAAGTTTTTAGCTGACGTTTCTATAACAAGACAGATTGACAAAAGAAACCATAACAAATTTGTTTAACCAAAGTTTTACATGACACTGGAGCCTTCAGAAATGAAGACCTAAAGACTCAGGAAAACTGTGTTATTTTTATGTTAAGTCTGATGACAGAAATGAGTGATGATGAAGAAACATGATTGGACCAAAAAAAAAAAAAAAAGGTATTGTCTAATCATAATAAAGTGGGAGGAATTCAGCAAAGCCCATTTGTTCAGATTCTAACTTGTGTCACTGTATGACATTCCTTTCCCCCAGGTGAAGGGCAGGACACCGTTATATAAGGATACTCAAGGAAAGAGGGAGGAGATCAGAGACTGACCTTTCTAGGTTTTATGGCTTGGTTTGGGGGAAAAGAAGTCTAATATATATGATTTACTTTGTGGGAGAAAGGAGGACAGAAGAAAGGAAAGCAGAGAAGGTCAGAGAGTGATCTCCCAGGTGCCATCTTTTGGAGTCGTGTTTTCTGAGCCCAAACATTAACAACTATTCTTTTAAATATTATTATGTGATTGCATTTTTGTTTTACATTCTTGAGATTACATCAATTAGTAAAATATTTAAACATCTCTGCCCTGATGGGGTTTGCATTCTTATTATGGTATTATGGCAGCTTAGATGGTGAATTTTTTAATGTCTTTTTTTTTTTTTTTGCCTTAACTTTTAGTGATGTATGGTTCCCAAGAGACAAAGATTTGGAAGATGGAGAGAAACACAACAGCTAAGCTTGTCATCATCTTTGCCTCTTGGTCAATCATTTAATAACTTGAGTTCTGGAGTTAAACAAAAAGAGGAGACATAGAGAAATGGTTTTAATGGCATCAGTTTATTTCTCCAAGGGACATAATACTATTAGTCTACCATCAGGAATCATTACATGTTTAATTGAGAATGCTCCCTAAAATTTATTGGTTGCTAACAAAGCTAATAAAATATTTCATATTTTTGGTGCTTTAACCATTTAAGCTTATGATAATAACCCTATGAGGGAGAACATAACAGGAAATAATTTCCTGTCTTATCATTGAGAAAACAAAGATTATTTGTTTTGCCCAATATCAGATTAATATCTTGTACTCAAACCTAGGTTAATATAAATACTGTTATAATGAATTCTGCTGTATGATATATGCAGTGTAACTATCCTTGGTAGTAGTGGATTTTAATAGAGTTTGGATCTAATATAATATCTCCATCAAAACTTTTGTGTAACAAAAAAAATCACAAATGAATTGGGTAGTGTTTTATTTTTCTTTGTTTTGTTTTTTTACTTAAAGTTTATATTGTATTTCACTTACTTTTATTTTGCTGTTTGATTGGTTTATAGACTCAGTTACACATGGACAACATTCTACATATTTAATGGTAGTATTTATGGTCTCAAAGTGTAAAGCAAGCATGGTGAATCATTGTGTCTCAGAGTCAACAAATATTGCCCTAAATTCTATAGTCCATTTGGTCTGAATTGTGATGACACTGGTTTTAATGTCATTTATGTGCTATATTTTTAAAAAATTTGAATTTATTAGTGGTAACATCAGTAAAAAGTAAATATTTATCTCATACTGATGAGAAAATTAATCCTAAAATGTAATACAAACATCAATATGTAATATGTATAGTGCTTATTATAATTTGCACGCAGATAAATTAACCTGTTTACAGTTCTGTGTAAAACATCAAAGGTGAACTAAAAAAGAAAATGTAGACCTTTCAAAGCCAGCACATGGACAAATATCTTTTCCAGATATCTTATCAAAGTAATCATGGCCTAAATTTATGATAAATATTTTAGAGAGTTCATGATTTGATCTGTTCTACTCGGTTTGAGTAATACTTTTAACATTTGTACATGACATATTTTTAAAACTAAAATGATATTTTCTAATTTTGAATTATGTTATGTGATTCTCCATATTTTATCTGGCTCCAGGTTGTCATTGGTAGGTCATTTAACATAATGAATATACTACATATGATCAATTAATTTAAAAAACTTAAAAGTAGCAAACATTTTCCCCCAATGGTACTCTTTGAGTAAGTTAATTAACTAAATTTTCTGTGTAAATTAATTTATAAATTATGTACTGTTTGAAATTATTTCTATACTTCTGAACAGTGTATTTTGTTAAAAATCATACCCTTCTTTATACTTAATATTAATTCCATATAAATATTGACTATGTTGTATTTCATTATCATTTTATGTTGGTGGTTCCAGACCACGAAATAACAATTCCAAGTATCTAATAGTAGTAATAACTGCTTTTTTCTTCATGTGCCAAATTGTTCCCACAATCTGACAGCTGTTGGTCTTCTCATTAGTATCTCTTTCATATTTTCATGCTATCAGAGCTGGCATACCAAACAAGAAGCTACTTTTTCATCAATTTCTTTGTTGGATCCTTGCCAAAATGCTGTAGTTCATGTTCTTCCTTTGCACCATTTTATGAGCTCAAATGGCCATGTGTATTCTGTTTAATATTTTCTGGTAAAAGTTATTGGACATAGCTATGCAATCATATTTCTTCAATATACCATTTACTATTGTAAGAGATACCCTGATGTTCCCATATGCCCATAGGCTTTTTTGGTTATTTTTACTTTTTCAGCCAAGCTACTCATAATAAAATTAATATATTGTTAACATCAGGTCCATGGCTATATCCTAAGACATCCATCTGGACTTGTCTTCTGTAATAGGAAGATTTTATTAATGGTAACAATCTGTTTTTCCATACCTGAAATATTCTGGAAAATACTCCCAAAGTTAAGAATTTTACACACAGACTGGCAACAGGTACTTCTAAAGCATTGCCTATATTATCAAATTTGAATTTTAAGATCATGATTATGCTGAAAATGAGACCTGTTGGATCACAGAGAGGTTGGATATGTTCTTTCATTTGATAAACTTGAGTTTCCAGAGATTTTTTTAGTGAACGGGTACTACTCTTGCTGTTGTTTAGGTTTGATTCCCTAGAACCAGAGGTGATGCCTGGGAAAGTTATTTAGTTAGGAGAGCTTCCAAGAGAAAGGAGTGAGAAGAGAAGCACAAACCATGGGGAAAAAGCGAAGAAAGAACATGGTTTTAGCTGGAGACTTGCTTCAGCAAGATCTCACAGAGAACCTCAGAGTTGTTCCTATTTTAAGACAAGGGAGTCAGCTTTCCCTTGTAAGAAGTTCTCCTGTAAGAAAGTCTTTAGCTGTGGTTGGCTGAGAGTGACCGGAGAGATAACCTCTTAGTTGAGCACTTGAATAGCTCCTGTTTGGCCAGGGAAAATGCTCCAGAAAAGATGGTACCTGTGAGTAGTTGGGAGCCAACCGTCACAGCAGCTGGGGGCAAGTCCATGAGCCTGGTAATTTTATGTATTTTATATAATCATCGATAACCAATTACATCAACAATAATATATTGTGCATCTAAAAAAGGATCACATCATGACTTTTCTTTCAAATTTTTAAATTGTGGTAAAGATAGGCAAAAGATAAAATTTACCATCTTAAACATTTTTAAGTGTACAGTTCCATGTTATTAGGTAAATTCATATTGTGCAACCATCACCACTATTCATCTCCAAAACTCTCCTCATCTTGCAAAACTGAAACTCTGTACTTTTTAAAGACTGAATTCTCATTCTGCAAGTTTTGTGTGTTTAATGCTCAGAAGCATGTCTGACATTTTTAGCCAATATATATTAGGGGAAATTTTTGTATTTCATCACTTGAAGTGATTTCTGTACTTCTCTCAATTCTATCATATTTTTTCAACATAAATGGAGAAAAGTTATGACCTATTAATAGAGTAAGTCTCTTTATTCTATGACAAGTAAAATAATGGTAATGAATTAGGGTCTCCCAAATGTTGAAACTTTAATTTGAATGTCATTAAATAAATATTCAAAGATTTTGCTGATATGCATCTTGATTAACAATCATTTGACCCATTTTATAGCCTTTTATTTATTCATATTTTTATGTAAAAGGTTTAGAAAACATAGTTATCATAACCATATGGAAAAGAAAATGACCTAACTTGATAAAAACTTCCTAAACTTAGTTTTATTTAATAATGAAATTTAAATTACTAACTCAATATAATTTGATGGTTTGCATGATTTCTTATTAAACTGTACAGTTTTTCATGGGTAAGCTTTAATCACCACACTTTTCATTAACAGTGAATTGTTTACTCAAACTAGCAAGAGAGAACATACACTCTATATCATACCCATGTTAGACAGGTGTGCACCTAATACCTATAAATGTGTTACGCCGAAATAGGAGTGATGAACAGTTCAGTCTTCTCAGTACTGTCAGAATTACTCAGTATTTTAACACTTTGAAAGCCTCATTTCATCACCATCAGTGCATTGGTGTTTGATATACCTTTTACTTCTTACTGATAAGTTTGGAATTTCTTTCTCATTACCTGTCATAACCAATCACTGGCCAATGGAGTGTGATGTACATTGAATCTAGCAAAAAGGTTTCCCTTAGCCCAGCTCCAATTCAGACATCTACTGCCTTACTGAACAGTGAACTTATTTATATTATCATTTTTTTTATTTTAATTTTTTTTTGGCCAAGGCAAGCCTGGGCGTAGCAGGGTTCATAGAGGCAAAACTAAGTGTGGTGGTGGTAAATGATGGCAGATCAGAGTGAGACTAGCCTGAACCATCTTAGGTGACTTATGTGAGTAGCCAAATATTGTACTCAACAGTATCTTAAAAATGAGGGTTTTAAAAAGGTAGAATAGAAATTTTAAAACCTAAGTAACAAAATGTGTCCTCCTCTGCTTTCCCTTCTATTCCATCACCTTTATTAATATTAATCACATAAATGTGGTGGGTTTTGTTTTTAGAAATAAATATAACATATAAATTTTACTTACAGTTTATAAAATTTGTTTGTGTTACACTGTTTATTGAATCCTCACAACATCTTTTTGGGTTATGTAAGACAGATATTGTTATTATGGTGGTATATGTAATAAAATAAGGCATAGAGAGATCACTTTATAATTTTTTAAAAGATTTTATTCCTCAAATGAACTCTCCCTTCCTTTCATCCTTCTTTATTTCTTTTTCTTTCTTTGCTCTTATTTTCGTTAGTTCAATAGCCTCATAATGGATTCTTTTCCTCTAAATTCCATATTATAGACAAAAATCTTTCAAGTTGAAAATGTTGTTGTCTCATAATTCTTTTTTTTAAACTATTCAACCCTTCTCTAAAACTTTCAGAATAAAAGTCAGATTTATGAGCTCTCATTGCTTAGCCCAGAAAGCACTGATATTTTGATGCTGACATCCTTCTGTTTTCTTTACTTCTAATCACACACAGCCTGTGTGTCCATCTCAGCTTCTGAATGTGTCATGTTGACTTATACCAGATACCCCTTTAATTCTTTTCTTCCTGACTATAATTCCATGGGCTCCCCCCTCTCCTAGGGCCATGGTACTTTTATAAAGTATTTTTCTTTGCTATTTATATTAAATATAGTGGCATTCCTTCCTTCCTCTTTGGTGGGAAAAACCCAGCATGAAAGCACAAGTTTTGCCAGAGCAGGGTTGTCCATTTCAACCCTGACCCATCACCATAGCCCAACACCCTGTGTGGCCATCAACCTGAATCATCATACATTGATGTACAGCCCTTTTCTCCTGCTGCTGGTTGTTATTTTGCACTCACAAAGCCTTTGTTTATTCATCTATAAAATGAGGCTATTCATATTCCTCATAACATTTTGTGAATGTTAAATGAGGTAACTTGTACAAAACATTTAGTCATGCACTCAGCACATTGTAAGTAATATATAAGTGTTTGCTAATACCTTGATAACCTAGATTCTAAGAGTAGACCCTAGAAACACAGACGTGAATAATGATTTTTATCCTAAAAAAAATAACTCTTTTCCTAGAATAGGTGATATTTAAACAATTAACACCACATATGCTCAAGGGTTCTAATAAGAGAATGCATGTACAAGTATAGTAGTAGCTATAAAGGGAGATAATTTCTGCCCAAGAGAGAGAATTTCTGCCCAAGAGCAACTTGTAGGGGAAACTTTACAAGGAGGTAACTCATACGGGTGATGAGGAGTGAGCAGTAAATTTTATGTTTTAAATCCTTCCTCTTAGACATCAGAGTACACACAAACACACAGGTGGGTGTGTATGTGCAAGCATGTGTATATAATTAATACTAAAGAGTAACTGCAGTGATTGCTTAAAAGACCAACAAAGGATTTTTAGGGAGGAGTCTTTTTTCACTAATAAGGCTTAGAATTGCTAGTGAATTATGATGACAAACAGACTAAATTTGTTAGTAGACTGCTTTTGAGTTCTCTATGAGCAATGGGGCTCCACCTCCTGCCTGTACCCAGAGCAAGCACTCCCAGTGTAGTACTCATGGCACCCCACTGGAGCTGGCTCTACCCAGAGTAAGGGATACTTTTGCTTAATTCTCAATATGTTGCTTGGTCAAATCATGTTTGCAAAGGGTTACATCAGTACAGAGGAGCCACTGCTTCTTTTAAATTGTGCAAAGTCATTTACAAGTTAGAGATGATGTTGGCAGAGTTCTAGCCAGAAAAAATAAATAAGTAAAAAGGCACCAGGACATAAAAGAGTATGACACATGCCGGGAACTGATTTTAGAGCAATGGGGGATGTGACCAGAGAGTGAAAATAGAGATGGAGGTCATATCAGAATATTCAAAGCTTGGCATACCAATCTATATTAATCTAAGAAATTGGAAATTAGTTCTAAATTCTTTGATGGAATATTATAATCCTTTTATATAGAAGTGAATATTTGAAATCTTCATTGTAGAAAGGTCTCTCTGGCCACAGAGTGGGGATAGAAGGATAGAGAATAAAGGTGGAGGCAGGGGATTGTTAGGAATCTTTTGAAATATCAAGGAAAACGTGATGAATCCTTGAACCAGGGAAGTGTTCCTGGTAAGAGTACACTTTCTCTGGCTACAGGAAACAACATAGCAGCAGCTATGAGAAGTGGTTGAACTCTGAATACCTCCGATGAGAGTTTTGAACTCCAGTGTTCTGCTGCATGTGTGTCCAGTAATGTCTTTCATTTCTTTTTACCTCACACAAAACTAGACCACGGGGTAGACTATGTCATGTGACTTCATTGCTATTTCTAGGCCAGATAAAATAAAATAAATAAATAGTTTTAAAAAAATCTCTAGGGTCTCTGAAGCATATGTCTTCAGATTATGTTATATACAATCCCTTTGTGCTACAATTATTTATCATTCTGGTAGTCACTGTCCTTCATTTCCTTAAGATTTTAGCACTTGTAACACCCTCTCTCAGCCACTAGTCCTGTTATCACCCTGGGTGAATCCTTCCATTGTGGGTGATACAGGTGATCCTGTTGACTTTTCTGCTTCAAATGACTTTATCTTTCACTCCCTTCCCTCCCTTTGCCACAATACCAATGCTATCAAGTCTGTCATTATCAATAATTACTTCCATTTCTCTAAGTCTCAATTTCAAGCATCTCACTCTCTGGACTAGGCTTTTATAATTCCAGCATAGTATTTCTTGTACCCCTAGTCCACAGTTCCTCAGCCCTGCTGGCACTTCCTGTCCATTGGCCCCTCACCTTTTCACATCCATCACTGCCTTCATATCCTTTTGCTTTTTGTCTCAACTTTATATCACACCCTTAAAATTACCCCATCCCATGCATCTTAATTCCCCTGTTCTTTCTTCCTCTGTCATTCTTTCATGAAATTACCTCAGGTAAGGTTAAATATATGATTTTCTTACTCCACGTCTTCTCCCATGTAGCTGAACATGGCTGGAGAACAACAAATAACCATACACACTGACCTCACTTAAAATGCATTATCCCAAACCTCAAGTGGGTCCTCCCGATGCTTGGCAATCCTACAGCAATTCTCTCTCTTACTCTCTGAGATGACTATTTTATATCAACCCTTCATTCCATTTTCATTTTGCTAGTTTCTAGTTTTTCTGAGAAATGCAAGAGATCTGAAGAGAGCTTATACTCAACAACCATTCTACCTATTTCTGTTTTCGTATGTTCTGCCTTTTATTGTGTAGTAATAGACGAATCAGCCCTACTCAGATTGAAGGCCAAAGTCATCATATGTGTACCAGAACTTGTATATGTATGAATTTGAGCAAGAAGAAGAAGAAGAAAAACGTGTAATATGTTAAACCCTTGACATTGAGGGTTGATTCTGCAACAAAATCTGAGCTATTCAGACTGATCCATGGATATTAAAATAATTACTGTATTGTTTTTGCTGCAAAAGACATTACTACAAACCTAGAAGCTTAAATCAACACACATTTACTATCTCACAGTTTCTGTGGGTCAGACATCTAGGCACAGCTTAACTGGGTCCTCTGCTCAGCATCTCCCAAGGCTGCAATTGGGTTTTTGTTTAAGCTATGTGCTCATTTGGAAGCTTGACTGGGAAAGAATCCACCTGCAAGTTCCTTTAGGTTGTTGGCAAAATTTTTTCCATGAAGCTGTGTTACTAAAGACCCCGGCCTTTTGCTGCCTGTCAGCTGAAGGCATCCCTGGGATTCTAGAGGCTGTTTACAGTTGCTCCTCAGATGAACTTCTCCAGCATGGCCCTTTACTTAATCAAATCCAGAAATAGAGCCTCTGAATTCTTTTAATACTTTAGCCTAAGTAAGTCTCCCTTTCAAGGGATTTCACCTGATTAAGTCAGGCCATGGAAGACTCTCTTCCTCTTAATTAACTTAGATTAAGCCTGGACCTTAAGGTCTTTATGTCTGCAAAATCCCTTATGTTTGTCATATTCTATTGGCCAATATTAAATCATGGGTTCCCCCCCACACACACACATACACTCAAGTGAAAGCATTATACAAGGCAGGAACTAAAGGGATTCTGGGGATCATTTTAGGATTCTGCTTACCACAATCACTTAAACAAATTTAAAATTATAAATGGGAAAGACAGTTATGTAGAGATATGCAATTCAGTTAAAGTTAACAAACGTATCATTTGCATTATTTTGGTAACTGGGATTAGATTAGAGTGGTAAAGGCAAGCATGGAGAAAAAGGTGACCAAGTTAAACCTTTTTGATTAGTAAACTCAGCAGGAGTAATTTTTAAGTATGGCTCAGGATAAGTAGGTATCAAGGAAACTTTTGGGTTTCTTCCTTAAAACATGGGGGTAAATAGCAAATCCACTTACAGAATTGGAAATTATGGACAAAGACACGATTTGGGTAAAATTATAAAGTCTATTTTGAGTGCACAGAGTCTCAGTTGCTTTTGAGAACTTTCAAGTGCACTATCTAGAAAATATTTATTTATAGGCACTTGAAATTTAGATCTAGAGTAGAGATATAAATTTGGAAGTTCTTATTGTAAAGTTATAAGTATGAAGGCGATTGCTTAAGCATAGCGAGAAAAGGGATGGCCCATGGCATAACCGTGAGAAATTTTAATATTTAAGGGTATAGCAAAAGAGCATAAACCTGCAAACGACTGAAAGTGAGAAGCCACAGATGTAAGAGGGAAATTAGAAGAGCTGCTTAGAGATTGAGGAAAATGAAGAATGATAAAAGCCAATTAGTTTTACTGATTCAAAATTGTCTGATAATTTTGCAAGCTCTAGTTTGGTAGAACAATGAGGCTAACAGATAGATTGGCATGTGTGATGAGGAAATAAGTTAGAGAGAAGCTGACTATGACATTAAACAGAGAGAGCCAAAGCTTGAGGGGCTTGATATTCAAGTGAGAGTTTTTCCTTGTTTGTTTTTACATAAGAAAGATTTGGAAATTGATAACCTGGGCTCCCAGTGGCTTGATGCTCACAGAGCTTTTCAATTATAGTGGATTATGGCAAACCAATAAAGTTCAGTATCATCAAAGTTCAAGCAAGTAGCATGGACTTGCAAGTAGGCGGAAAGTCAAACTAGCCAATCATATGTAAGCAAGAATAAGGGTTGTTAAGGTAAAGTAAATAGACTAGAGATTACAGCATGAAGGGTGCCTGTATGTGACCTACTGTTACAAAGGTTGCTTGTCTAGGCTTTTCATTATTCACTTTAGAGAATTTTCCAATGCTTCTGTCCTTATAAGGTGATGTCCTTTCAAAGATATGTAACTAACACGTAATATAATCAAATTTTTGCGATGTACCAAGCAGTATATATGAAAGACTTTTTTCTTATTGTAATTCTTATTATATTTAATTGGATCACAGATGCCCAGAAGTGGATTAATAATTGGTTAGTGGCAAACTATAAACACGGAACACCTATGCCCCCTTTCATTTTATTTTAATAGCCTCTGTGATTCTATAGTTTTTCTACTCTTATTTTCTGACAGAGAGGGTAAATTTAATTCTGAGGTGAAGGTTTAGACAACCCGTTGCTTCCAAATTCCAAAACCACATTTTCTAAAATAGCATTTGCCAATGACAAAGCTAAAATTTTTAATTCCATTTGTCTGACTTCCACATCTCTTAATTGGTTCTTAATTCATAAAAGAGAAGTTTTATACAGGGACCTTTAAAATGCCACATATAACAAATTGCTTCTGATTGTACCTTGGGATATCAGTTCTTGTTTTTTAATTAGAATGGCCATATAATTTACCATCTAAACCTGGATGTTTGAAAATTAAAAGGAGCACTACCACTAATTAACCATCCCTTCCAGTAACTATAGAATATTGCATTAGTTAGCTTTGCTGTATAGAAACTGCTCCGAAATGTAGCGGCTTGAAACAATAAAAATGTGTTATCTCATCTTATGTGGGTTGGCTGGATGGTTCTTCTCATTTCAACAGCTTTTCTGGTCTGGAAAAAAGTAGGCTGGATGATGTAAGGTGGCCTCGCTTATATGTGTAGCAGATCTGAGTAAGCCTCTCTTGGCTGCTCAATGTGGTCCAGGTTGTCCAGGCTATCCTAGCCATTTTCACATGGCAGTCTCAGAATTCCAATGAGAAGCAAGAGAGGACAAACCCCAAAGCACGAGATTTTGGCGAGTCTGCTTTATGTTTCAGTTTCCAGGTCTCACTGGCCAAAAGAAGTCATATGGATAAACACAAAGATCGTATAAGAGGGGCTCCTCAAGAGATCAGGGAGAGGGATATGTGCATAAACCGAGGCCAGTACAGCAACAATCTACCACAGCCATGCATAATTGGTATTCCAGAAGTAGAGCTGGCATTTTAGAAGATACAGCCTCCACTCTAAATATTAGCTTGTTCAATTGAATAGAAGCATGCATCATTTCATTTGATTAGAAATACAATTAAAAGTTTTAGGTTTGTAGTAGTTATAAATCAGAGTCAATAAACTTATGTTCAAGAAATTTCGTGGTTTTTGTTTTTGTTGCTGATTTCAGGCTAATTTTGATTCAGAGCCTCCATCGTAACAGATCCTAACAGACTAATAGGAATTTGAAAGCTCATAGTACTTGGATTTCCTCTTCCTGTAAGAATGTCTCAAGTTTCTGAGATTTTACCCATTGCAAAGGTATAGAGGCAAGGAGGGTATGCTCTCCCAGCTCAGTGTGGCGAACACTGAGATAGATAAACAATGTCTCCTAGCATGCTTCCGTTAGGTCTACTGATTCTTGCTGTTTTCATTCCCATTTGGGACACAGGAATTCTTGATGTCTTTGGTAAATCTGGCTTATGATCTTGCCTCTTCTCTTTTAGACACACTACTTGGTCATTTTCTCTCTGAGGTTTTGCTTTCTCTCAGAGAAATGCCTAGAATCAAAGAACCACATGCTATTTCTCCTGGAATCATTGAACTTTCTACTCCTAACTTGGGGGGTTTAAGACATGTTTCTGGTCTACAGAAATTCTCTCTTCAAATTCTACTATTTTCAATAGGCTTAAGATTTTCTGGTGGGTATGGGAATGAAGTCTTGGGAATTTCTTCTAACTGCTGATGAATTCTACTGCATACTTCTAAGAAATAAAGTTTCTGACTTACTTAAGAAGGAACAGGTGGAGAAGATGGGGATAATTACAGATAAGTAACTTAAAAAATTATTTAGTTACATGCACAATTCAAAATAGATGTTAAATTATAAAATAAACTTTCTAACTATGTTTTGAATAATAACAGCATAACTGAAATGCATGAGCTCCCTTCTATGTTTTAATTTTGAATGGTGAAATATTCTTGGACATTTGTTCTCCCCTCAAAGTTTTATTTACATATTAACACATCACTTACTGTTTTGGTGGTAACTAATGCATTCATAAATAAGTGAAGATAAAAGAACCAAGTAAAGAGCACAGTACTTTAAATATTTTTTGTGTATATTCTTAGGTTTATAGGTTCCTAAATATATTTTGTATACAAAATAGAATTTTCTATTTTTGAGTTGAACTGCTGAGAGAAAATGGTACGGCATGGAAGAGAAGTAAATAAGCAGAGACAAGGAAAAAGTGCTGATTAAGGTGTAACAGGGAAGACATTTTTTTAAAAATAAGTAATAGAAAACTCAAGGAAAAGTAAGACTTCAGTGTAATAAAAAGTGATGGTAAAACAGAAAGGGGAGATTAACTGGTGCCAGTTTACTAGCCTTAAGCCTGGGGGAAACAGACTGGCACTAGGAAACCTTGGTTGAGCAGTCACTGCACAAAGGCATCCACTCCCCAGATAGCAAAGAGTAAGGGCAGAATTATCATCACTTTTGGCATTTATATCACTCAGAGTACAAGTAACTCTGGGCAATTAAGTTAAATTACTGTGCTTACCTTTTTTGACCTGCACACTTGGTTTTATTTTAACCTACATATAGTAGTTCTCAGGATTATAAAATCATTTATTATTTTTTTTAAATTTGATACAATACACTTGGCTCTACATCTAATTGTTTTGGTTTAAGCAAATATTAAATATATACTGGCTGATTTTTATACACAGGAAAGTTTGTTATAAGTGAATTCTATTTTATTTCTTTTGAACTTTAATAAATGTATTTTAATATTCCAGAAATATTTGTTTAACACATATATTAACATAAGTTTAATATTAATATAAGTAGATGGATATTTTTGTTAAGTATTAAATTAGTAGTTGAGGGGATTCCACTGTCAAGATCAATTTTGGAAAAAATCTTTTGTTCTAAGAATTTGGGCTCTAGTCATGAAAACTTATGAGGACTTTATACTTTTTTCTGACAAATGTCCTATGTTCTTTGTTTCTCACTTTTTTTCCTTTGTATAATAATTCACATTATCTTAACATAGCATAACTAGCTTGGTTCTTTTGATTAAATTCTAGTAGTTAGAAATTCCAGTTTTTATCCTTGAATTATGTAAGTTTAATATGAATTAATACTTTTACTTCTTTCTGAAACTAAGCACAGTTTAAGCCCATTCACTGTCTACTAACATATATGCTACTACTTCATGCATTTTAATTTTCTCTATATTTTAAACACATTTAGATATTATATATATATTTATATATATATATATATACACACACGTGTGCACACACACATGCACACATACACATGCCAGAAAGGTGACCATGTACTGAACTAATCTTCAAGGAAGTCTATTATTAAATAAGAGAAGAATGGATTTTGGTGAACAATTAGCAATCTTTACTATACTTAGAAGGTCCATAGTATTACAAATATGTTTGTTTCTGACTCTGAGTCTGAAGAAAATTTTACTATCAAGATGTCAAAAATAAAAGCAGAGAAAACTCAGACTCAATGCATTCAGGAAAGAAATGCAAAGAACTCAAATATTAGGCAGCTACTTTAACAAACAAAATAGATAATCAACATTTTATGGAATTTGTGTATGGTAAGCAAATTCTTATATATAAATTGGTTACCTTATAATTCATTAAATATAATGAACTTAGAGTATTTGGAGATGCAAATATTAAGCCAAACGAAGAAGCCATCATATTCTTAGGAAGAGGAATGTGATATGCCAGGACATTTCTCCATGAAAATGGGAAAAGATTCTATCTGACAAAAAAGTATTAGAAGAATTAAACAAGCCAAGGACATTCGTCACTAAAACTGTATCTTTAGTCATGTTGGACAGTGGTCTCTACCAAATCCTCAGTGAGAAAGAACTGAAAGTAAATGTCAGAATTTTTATGAATAATTCTCTCAAAATGTTCTTATTTCAGATTTGATAAATTCTTTTGTTATTGTCATTAAGTCTGGGATTTTAATGCACCAATTCAAGTATCTCAGTAGGATGAATCTTTTTTGCCACTTATCATCAAAATTATGTTATTCTAAGTGGGTAAAAATAGTCAAACTTCCTTTCAGAATTCTGTTTTTATAGGCTCATTTTCTCTAAGCTATATATTGGATCATTTGTTTGAATCCAACCATTTGATGATTAATAATAAAACATATCATTTAACTTAATGAAAGCTTATTTAAAACATTACCATATTGTACACTGTCAGAGATTACTATAAAATTGTTTGAGCACTTAATATATGTGTGTGTACATTGCATGTTAATTTTACAATATGTAAATTAAAAGGTGTGCCTTTGTATGAGGTTCAAGTTTTTTCAGTGGGTAATAATGCTATGGTGGAAATAAAACTTGTCAGAGCTGTGTGAATCTCAGGAGGGGTCTTGTGTCACTAAAATGCGGGAGACATTGGGAGAGGTAGATTCTCAGAGTCATCTGTGTCCAATCACTTTTTCTGCAACAGTAAGTGTTAAGGGTTTGAGAATTTGAAATGCCATTTTATTTTAATTTACTACATATTTAAAAATAGCTCTCTAACCAACTTGACCATTCACCATATACATGTTCACTGGGGTTTTTATTATTATGAGAAATGACACTCATGAAATGGTATTATATCATTACCGGTGGATTGATTGTGCTATGTATGTCTTGAGAATTTAATTGAGTTTGTTGATTTATATTTAACAGTATGCTGGGAATCTTCTTTCTGTAAGTTTATTTTTTTCTCTAAGTAATGAAAAATGGGCATCTCAATGGTTTAACATGCCCCAAACTTGTGCAGATTAGATATGCCTTAAATAAATGGTGGGAGTTTTTAAAATCTTGATTATATATGTTAACAAAAATTAGTAGGTTTAAGATCACATCAGGGAAAAATATATTTTGTTCTTTCCTACTGATAATTAATATACTTTTATTATCTTAGGTTACATAATAGCAGTATTCTATTTTTAGCAACTCCCAAACTCTCAATGTATTTGATGCATGTATCTTGCACTCTGAGGATCTTCTCTGTAAACATTTCCCCAGACAGCCAACATTTTTCTTTTTACTCCTCAAATAGCTCCCTCCTCATTTGATAAATCTCCTAAGTTCTGCAAATAACATAGTTCTCTTCCCTTTCCCAAACTTCCATAAATTCTATCCTGCCATTTAAAGATTGTCACAAGATGCGTAGCGGAAGCCTGCTGGACCCATAAAGATGGTCACAAAAAAAGAAGAAAAGTAGCAGCCACATTTCCTCTTTCTTTCTCTTTGCAACTGTCAATCTAGATGTTACTTAATTTTTATATTACTAATGGGTAAATGAAGATTAGAAAATAACAAAAAATTGGAAGGCCAGCATTTAATTTTTCACAATAAAAATGGTAATTACATTTTTAATTGCCAATATCCAGAGTCATATTTACTGACATGGTAAAGAGATTAGAAAGATCTGTGAACATGGTACAATTTGAGAGTGCCTCTTTAAGCTAATTAATAGGTAAAAAGAAAATGAGCCTCTAAAAAAGGAGAGATTTTGAATTTAATTTTAAGTTCCATACCTGGTATTCATTTCACTTGAGAGATGGGAAACATGTTATTATTCAGGATAAACTATTTGATATATAAATCTCAGTGCCTTTTAGAAGAAAAATCCTGAACTAGTCCTTAAAAAGCTGCCTAGTTTAGCCTTTACCAACTTCTAATATGATGTTCCCTCCACTTTTTCGCCCTAGCACCAGTGAACCAGTGGCCTTTCTCTAGTTGTTCGTGTTCTTCATGCTTCCTACATCAACACAAATTTTATAGCTGTTTCCCTTCATCCTAAATTCTCAAATTGTATCCCACTAACTTCAGCTTTCAGCTTACATATTACTTCTCCAAGGAAGCCTTGAATAGCGGACAATGACAGATCAAACCCCTACGTTATTGGCAAGGTACATACATACATACAAGCTCATAGCGATGTCGTATGTGTGTCTGTTTCATTCATATCCTTTCTCTCTTATTTTTAAATTCCCAGTGCTTAGTATACTACGTGGCACACAACAGGAAGTTATTTAATGTTGTGAATGATTGATTAGCATATATGACAACTATCTATACATCAAGATTGTTAGAGATGATAGATAACCCATGCATATAATGCTGGCATAGAGTCAAGTGGGATTGACAGATGCAACAGAAAACAACTGTTTTCTCCCCCACCCATATTATTTATCCAAACTCAATCTGCGTGGCTAGTCTTCCTCATCATTTGGACAAACTTTTGAGCAGAACTTCTGAATTTTCTGGACACTCAGATAATGGAATTTTCTCCAATCACGTCCAGCAACAAATGCAGTCTCATTTGGGAAATTAAAATATTTACTCACATATTGCAGCTTCTCTCTTCCTTTAACTATGGCCTGAGTTGAGGGGGGATCATGTGTTGAAAAGGGGATGTGTGATTAGCTGCTTCTCTTTATCCCTGACTTATGTGCTCCTGTCCTCTTTCTCTTTGACTGCTAACTATTCTTTCTGGTCCTTTCAGGGTTAAAAGAAGTAGAGGATAGAGGATGAAGGGCTAGAGAGATGTTACTACACTGACACTTATCAGTGTTAGATACTTTCTCTGGGCTTGGAAAGTGTTTAAATCAGATTAATTCTAAGATATAAGGTCTTAGAAACTCTAAGGAATTCTGTATAGATATAGGAGAGTCATCTGTAATTCTAGGATATGGTTGATGATATTTTTCTGTCTCCATTTTTTTGTATTTCACCCTTCAGTCCCTGGTCCTTAGGGATTTATCGTAAACACTTTTTGTCCTATTCCTTTTCCAAGAAGCCTTTAGAAAATCCTCTCTAGGTGGCTTCAGGCTAGTTCTCTCTTTCACATGACCCACATCTGACTCATGTGAAACATCCACCTTTGGCATGTTATTAGTAGAAATGTAGCTATATCTCAAATTTTAGCCTTCAGCTCTAAGGTTTAAGATCATAGTCAGCTCACAATTTACCACTTCAATTTTATTTGTGGGTGCTTCTCATCTCAAATAGAATTGAGTTGTAGTCTCAGGTATATATGTAGGACGAGGGAAGAAAGGAAGGGGGAAAGAGAAAGAGAGTGGGAGAAAGAGAGAGAGAGTGAGAGAGAGAGAGAAAGAGGCACTCTGAGATCTAGGATCAGGTAGAGGTTAATTCTACCAGCAATAGGTTAGGTGACCATTAGCCTATTTCTCAAGTTCTCTGAGTTTCATATTTCTCATCCGAATAGTACGGATAGTCACAGAAATTCTTCATATTTATTTCTGTTGTTTTTGTTTGTTTGCAGGTGAATCTAATTTGTTAAAATAAAGACTTTCATACAGTAGCTATAGTACCATAAGCACTAAATGAATGTTAGCTTACATTATTATTTTCAAGAAAATTTCTTTCTGCCAGTAGTATTTATGAAAATAGAAAAACTTTTGCTATTATACCTTCAGTATTTCTTTTGTTAAAAAATGTTCAAAACATTAACTTCTTATTCTTATTCCACTTTCCTGTCATAATTAAATCATTGTGTAATTGATCAGAACTCATAGTCTGTTTTTTTGAGGAACAGCATGAAAATGATTTTGACCAGTCCAAATCTATATTTAAATGGTAAGTTTTAAAAGGAAATGAGGATAGACTTAATTAACATCATCTAGAGACCAAACAATAGTACTGAATATGATAAACTACAATTTACCAAATCATGTAAAGATTCCTTGTCCTATATAATTTTGTAGATAAATACTTATCTAAAGACGTTTAGATAAATGATTTCATCCCAATGTATTTATTGATCATTAGCAGTACAAAAACTCTGGTAGATCTAGTAGAACTAAGTACTTTCACGAAGGAATCAATGCAGGAAAATACCTGGAAATTCCATTCATTTTTTTAAAAAAAGATAATCAATTTTAATAAAAAAGGATAAATGCTGCTATTGAAACAAAGCTTTTTCATTATAGGTGTGAAATTTCTCTTTTGGACACAATTTGTTTGAGATTTATTTTGCTACTTTTAAAAAAATCTAGGCTATCTTGTGACTTCCTGAAATGATTAGCTCTGCTTCCAATTTCCACCTAACAGGCAAAGACTTGCTCTTTATCCTCTCTGGGATTGCCTTATTAACAGAGTAGAGGCAAAGATCTCTGTCTTTCTGAGCAATCTCTTTTAAAAATATGATAAACAACAATTACAGGATCTTCTATTTCCCCTGATCTATACTTTGCCATCAACGCATCCATGAAGTAACAAATTAAATTTATATATTTAATATATATATAAGAAATATGTATTTATTTTCATTTTAATTGCAAGCCTAAAACTTTGCATATATACATTGAATTTAGAAAACTGACCCTGTGTAAATTAGCTCCTCTAGTTCCTCCCTGGTACTTATTTTTGTTTCTCCAATTGATTACACTTTTTTAAAAATCCTAATTAAAATATAATATGTAATTCTCTCAAATGGAATCTAAATGGAGCCTACAATGTAGTTTCTTCCAACTTCTAAAAATATTTTTTATGATTAAGATGGAGGACTTTTTATATGATGTTGCTGCTTTACAATGAAAGCCAAAATTTCAAAACAACATTCCCTATCTAGTCTTTCGTTTTGACCATCTTTCTACCACCATGTAGGAATAGTGACTCTCTGAAAACAATAGGGCAGGAAACAATAGATGCATTGGAAGGTTATTGCATCTTATGGTTATAATTTTCAAAACTGCCACCATGCAGAAGAAGGGAACATGGAATAGGCAACCTGTGACAGGAATGAATGCTGGGATCTGCAGTTGTTTAGTTGTTAAGTCCTGCTTCATTTAACAGAATCACGGTAGTTAGGAAAAACTTCTACCTCGTGAGAGTCAGATGTACTCAATGGGCTCATGCTTTAGATGTCAAAATAAACTGGATCTATCAGAGTATGAAAAGGGAAAAAAGGCACCATTTGCTCAAGCCTGAGATCACCAAAGACCACAGGTCTGAGAAATGGACAAGAATATGAGCAGATATGGAGAGAATTGAGAGAAGAACTCTGTGAACAGCAACATGCTTTGGGCATTCCACCCCCACACAGAGGTATTTGTCTCCATATTGCAGCCATAGAAATGCAAAGAAAGAATTGAGATGTCATCCTGGAAGTTATGGGAAGGCCGTGACCTCCTCGATATTTGTTACACACGCACGGGGAGCTGCGTGTGTGTGCTTGCTGGGGCGCGGGGAGAGGTTAAACATAAAGGTTACTGGCAGCACTCTCATTCACAGAAGTGATGTTTAATTGCAAACGAAACTGAAGGATGCTGACTGTGAATGTGTGTGTATGTGTGTGTGTGTGTGTGTGTGTGTGTGTATTGGAATATTGGAACATACTGGAAAAGAAAATATATGTGTGTGTGTATTTATATTCATAAAGGATAATCAAACAAGTGAGGAAATCAACAACAGAAAATAAAGGACAAGATAAACAAATGGAAAAACTAACCATAGAAGAAACAGATATTTCAGAAATTACGAAAAAAAGTAATTTTTACATTTCAGTTATTTATTATCTTCAGATCTTCAAGTCTTCAGATATATTTAAGAATATAATTGTAAATAATTTTAAAAAGTAGAAAAAAGGAAACCAGAAAGCAATAAAAAATTCATGAAAATTAAAAATTTTCCCTAATTTAAAATTCAATATAAAATCTCTAAGAAAAAGAATGCTTTAAAAAAGTTGAACAAAGACAAATGTGAAATACTAGGCAGATGCGTAACCGAGATTAGCAAGCCAGGGGTACCAACGCTCACCAAATGAATTGCAGGGAAAAAAAATAGAGAATGTATGTGTATGTGTATGTGTATGTGGGGGGGGGCGGGCAATCAAAGGACTACTAGAACATTTCTGAGATGTGAGAAACATATTATATGTCAATTAGAAAAAAACTTATTGAGTATTGAAGAGAGTAAATGGCAAAGACTCCATGCTTAGATTTTCCCTTATTTAATGTCCAAATATCAAGCACAAAGAAAAATACCTGACATTCTTCAGAAATATACTTTATTATTATACAAATTGATGAAAAACATGTTCATTTTAGGATTCTCAGTAAAAACAAGAGATGTTTCAACTCCATAGTGCAACATTTTTAATGTTCTGAAGGAAAATGGTTTTTGAATCTAGAATTCTGTGCTCATTAAAGGTACATTCAAGGCCAGGTGTGGTGGCTCATGCCTATAATCCTAGCACCCTGGGAGGTCAAGGCAGGTGGATCATTTGAGCCCGGGAGTTTAAGACCAGCCTGAGCAAGAGCGAGACCCCGTCTCTACTGAAAAATCGAAAGAAATTAGCCAGGCAACTAAAAATATATAGAAAAAATTATCTGGGTACGGTGGTGCATGCCTGTAGTCCCAGCTACTTGGGAGGCTGAGGCAGGAGGATCACTTGAGCCCAGGAGTTTGAGGTTGCTGTGAGCTAGGCTGACGCCATGGCATTCTAGCCTGAGCAACAGAGTGAGACTCTGTTTCAAAAAAACATAGGTACATTCAAGTACATGAGGGATATTTTCATGCATGGTCTGGGTATCAGTGTCTTAGCAGGAAAACGCTGGCACACTCAAATTTGGATCATTACAGGAGGATTC